>JAQIXQ010000629.1:0-23971 GCA_034700485.1 Pseudosinella alba
TCGCGGATTAAACTCAAAATCTCGTAATAATGCACCAGCAATTTTATTTTTTCGACCAGCTTGGCAAAAGGGATATTTTAGTCCACGGATCTTGTATGTGTAGTTTTTCCATATACTTTGCCATAGGTGGATGGCCAGATGAATGAGCTGGTCATCCGATTTTGGAAACTTGGCCGCGACATGTATCAATTTGCGGTGTTTCATGATTTCGATCAGCATCACCATTGCTATGTAGACTGTCCCAAGTTACCAATTTTAGTTTTATGCCAAAGTCGTGGTAATATTCTCCTAGGTGACGTATGTGAACCTCGAAGACAGTGTCCACCTGGGACAGCGTTCCTAACTTAGCATGATTTTTTATCGTGTCCGTCATTATCAGAAAATTTTGGGTCGTTACGGAACTATAAAATGTATTTGAAATAAATTCCTTTCTGTCAATCTCCACTGCTTTGACATTGTGTACTGGAGAAATCCAAAAATAGAGAAGGAAGTTGAACTCCCAATCTGATAACATTTGAATGGGCTTGTCCTGAACGATGAAAAAGTTCAGATTTGGACCTGTTTGAGGCAAGTACTTCCTAATATCAATTGAGTCCATGGAAAATGAAAAGTAGAATGGAGGTAAATGTCCAACGGCTATAATCTTATTCATTTGCATAAATGGCATTCCGGGGTCAATTAATTCGTCCAATTGGTATTTCGGAGGGAAAAGGTCAAACTTGGCCTGGCAGTTCCAGGGTTTGTTCTTCCTGGCAAATGAAGAGAAATCCAACTGGGCACAGACATTCGGAAGCGTGTCAAATTCGGCGTAGGAGAAATTTACAAGAAGTTGTCTGCAATGGCAAAGAAATGGGCTGGATATGGTTGAATTTTCCAGCATCCAAATCAGTCGATGTTGAAAAAAGCTGTTTTCACGTTTTGTTACCAAGGCCAGCTCTAACTTTTGAACTAATACGGGCTCAGTCGAGTCATCCAGATCGAGTTCTACACCGAGAAAGTTTGCTAGAAAGAGTAAGCAATGCTTACCACCTAAAACTGAAGAAATTAGTTTACCCAACTTGGTAACTTTATCCGGTTTATCCCAAATTGAGAATAGTTCCTTTTTATTCTCAGATATCACTGGATTGTCAGGATTTAGTACTAGCTCAATAGATCTTTCCAAATGAGAAATTTTAATAACTGGGAATACGCTTGAAATTAATAATACGGAATGGAAATGTTTTAACAAACAGGATAATGGAAACATTCTGAATTGCAGGTGGTCCAATTATATTATATTTTTATTGCTGATACCAAACTATAGGTAGAATTAATTAATTTGTCTTGGGCAGGGGCTTCCCCATTACATAATTATTATAAAATGAAACGTTTTGGCTGTAACCGGACGTAACAGTAGCACAGTAGGGAAAAGTGAGTAGGAGAAGTTCTCATTACAAATGACAATGGCAAGCTCCATGCCAGGTTTCTAATAAAATTCATCTTATTTTCTAACTTGTGTCATAGTATGACGGTCATATTTTATTTATTCTGTGCAAATTTATTTATAATGGAATATTTGCATCTATTTAACCAGACCGGAGTGCGCATTTCAAACTCCTAAAGTGTTAAAGTGTGCAGGTAAACCCTTAATTACTTCGAAGTTTTTAGAACATGCCCACTCCAAACGTATCTCCAAAGACGGTGATATTTGCATTAAGTAGATGATGGATGGGATGCAAAAAGCTTAAGTTTAGGAAATTTCTTAGCTTAAATAATGCTATAGAGGTGACAATAATATGCATGGTTCTCTATTTGATTTGCTATTAGCCGAATTATAAAATTCCAAGTTTACCCAAAAGCAACAAACAAGCATTATACACAGTTAAACTAGTTACTACCAAGGAGAAAACATTTGTCCCACACCAATACGAATATTTTAGTAATTAAATTAATATAATGGTTTGGCAGAAGTGCAAATATTTGCTAACATACTCACATCTCGTTGATATTATATCCATGGATGATTGCATAGTAAGAATTTGTAATTGGTTCTTAATTAACTGGACAATTATAATTAAGCATGACAAAAGTGGATTGCATCCAAGCATTATTTATGATACCTAATTTATTATTTATATTGAGTAAATTCAACTCAACCCAAACACATGCAGAAAAAAAGTCAGGATCGCATCAAGCTAGTATGAATTCAAACTAATCTAAATAATTTCCAAACGTATTTGTACCATTTCCAAAATAAATATCCCCCAATATACATGACATTCTCAACCAAAAAGCAAAAGATGGCAAATCCTAAACCAACACATACAATGATAAATATGATGATGATGTTTCCATTCAACGTCACATTTTTATGGTCGTCGCTCTTCCCTGGAATGCCATTATCAGGACTGGAAACCAGCCAAAGAAGGGTCATCCATCTATCCACTATCCCCGATTCTTTGAAATACCCAATTCGCTTTACAAGGTAGGATGGAACCATCCCCTCCAAATGAAATCCAATTGTGTTCCGGAAATAAGTCTCCTTCCCCACATTTGCATCCAACCCAGATACTTTCAGCTTGTTGGTGTAATTATGGCATGTTGAAGCTGGCAGAATCAGCGCAACATTATCGCAATCGATAAGACGTTGATACAAAACCATGTCCTCTATCTCTCGGTAAATCAATTTAGCCCGGTCGACAAGTTCATAAAATGCCAGATACGAGAGCAGGTTCCCGTACTCTATGTTTTGTCTCGCTCTTAATAATTGGACCATGGATTCATTCCGAAACAAGATGCGTGGATACAAGCCGGAATGATTTTTAACCAACTCAAATAGTTTCAGCTGAGCTCGATCACTTCCCGGATGTAGACCAACTTTATTCCAAGACTCAAGCACTTCCGAATGAACCACATTATAAGATGTGGTTCCCGAAATGTTACCCACATCCAGAATGATGTGTTGCTCGAATGACAGTGTCCAAGGGAGCCTGTTTGAAACCGATATGGAAATTTTTCCAGCTTTGGAATAAACGCTGACATTGTCATGAACAAGGTCCCGGAAAAATTCATACTGAAGGGGCTTCCTTGGTAGAATCACATTGTAAACGTTTGTGTTTCGGTAGCCATTGCTTAAAATAATTCCAGCCAGAAACACTCCAGCAAGCAATAATCGAATTGAGCTACTCCGGAGGAGACACGTAGGAAATGGATTACCCTGTTCCAACATCACTTTGACCAATGAAATCAAATTGCTCAAAATAGATTGTCGCCAAATACCAATTTTCCTCTCAAATATGTGCAAAGTTAGCAGAACGGCAATGACAGAAATTATTAGACCAATCCAACTGTGTACGTCGTAGATGCTGATCAGCTCATGAAAGGCCAGGGACTCCATCCCTCTCAGCCCACAACTGACGAATTTAAGCTCACTGAAGCTGTCCGGGATAAAGAGGGGGAGATGATGCGGAAACGGGATAAAATCAGAAAAGAATTTCAGCTTGGGAGTAAACGGCAGCTCACTTATGTAACTCCCAAATTCTCTCTTTTCACCATTCTGGCAAAGTGAAGACTTTCCCCTTATATGGTATGTGTAATTCCTCCATATACTCTGCCATGTGTAAACTGACAAATGGGCTAGTTGATCGTCCAACTTTGGAAATTGCTCAGGGAGTAATTTTAAAGTGTGGTGCTTAAGCGTTGCAAAAGTATTTTCACACATGTCAAAATGTTTGTCAAAAATGTTCTCATCCAGGATGGGGAAATGTGTGTCAAACAACTTGATGTGGATTATTTCGTTTCCATCATTTTCTGCGTCCTTCCCATTATTATATGCATTCTCCCAACTTATGGGTTTAGTTTTTAGAATTAGGTTTTGGAAGCGTGTTACAGGATGACGGCATTCAAAGCAAATATGAACTTCCGAAATATGGCCCAAATTGGATATTTGACTTTGGGCGGTTCCGCTCTTGAAAGATTCCATGGTTACGAGGAAGATCCGCGTCGTAACGGAATTATATAATGACTTGCTGAAAAATTCTCTTCCAGCCATCTCTGAAGCAGTCCTTACGGGGAAAATCCAAAAATACATGAGAACACTCAAATCCCAATCTGATAACATTTCCAGTGCCTTTTCTTGAACAATGAAAAAGTTCATGTTTGGAACAGATTGCGGCAGGTGCCTTCTAATTTCAGTTGAATCCAAGCCAGACGAAATATAAAATGGACTGGGGTGTCGCGCGGCTATTACCTTGTTCATCTTTTGAAATGGTATCCCCGAATCAATACGTTTGTCCATCTGGTATTGCGGTGGAAGGATGTCAAACTTTGCCTGACAGTTCCATGACTTGCTTCGTTTGACAAATGAGAAGAAATCCAACTGGGCACATATATCCGGGAATGAGTCGGCACCAGTGACGGAAATATTGAGGTGAATTTCTTGGCAATGGAGGTAAAATAGGTTGGACATTGTTACATTTCCCATCATCCAGATAAATCGGTGTGCATAGTAGTTCCTGTCACGGGTTGTTAGCAAGACCGGTTCCAGCTTCTGGATTATTGCGGGTTCGGTTGAGTCCTCCAGATTGAGATCAACACCGAGAAAATTTGTTAAGAAAATTAGACAATTTTTCCCACCCAAGATCGATGAAACCAGGTAACCCGAGCTTGGAATTTCATCCTGTTTATCCCAAAGCGAGAATAGTTCCTTTTTATTTTCGGCAATTAGTGGGTGCTCTGGGTTTTGTATTAACTCGGCGGAGTTAATTATAGAGGGACAAATTAACATTATACATGAAATTAGTATTATTGAGTGGAAGTGTTTCAGGAAAGTTAATGCCAGAAACATTATTAAATTTAGGTGCAAATTATGTATCGAAACAGAATTTGTTTTTGTCTGACTATTGGACGAATTTTGTATGACTGTTGATCCATCTATGTTAGGTAAATTTATTCCGTAATTAATTATTTGCATTTTTGTGTTGTATTGTATTGTCTTTGGGTTGAATTATTTGCATACAACTTATCGTTAGTAAAATTCTAAGCAAACAAATTATTACAAGAAGAAGTGATATTCAAATATAATTATGTGGACATAACAATAAGCAAATGCCATATATCACAACTCACAACTCCATTAGTTAATCCATGTTACATGGGTAACCGGTTGTTTTCAGAGCCATCATTAAGGCATCATATTGAAACTGGACAAGTTGTAATCAACAAAAATTATTACATGTCAAACAAATCCATCGTAATATATATGTTTGAATAATATGAAAGTAGTAGCCTACCGATTTACTTCATGGGACATCGGGAGATACTATTTGTTAACTATCGATTAGAGAAAATTAATGGAAATGATTACCTGCATACTTTATAATTTATCGGATTTGTTGGTTCAAAATCAAAAATGTAATGCCGTATAACTCAATTTGCTGATCATGGTCATAAAGTCGATTGATTATGAATCTCGTTAACTACTCAGTACCAAACGAAGTCACCTGTTGTAGACGATGTACCTATATAACTACAACGTGCACCCGTCAATTTGACCGGATAATGGCACTCATTCACTATCATTCCCTTTTGGCGTATGATTTGCAAAACCAGTAGATGGGTAATGCAACTTTGGCATCCTGATCTTCAGAATACGGTTTTAATTCTACAAACAAATTATATATTTAACCATAAAATTGTTATGGAACGATGGGGCGGGGATACGCTGGCCTCCTGATTTCCATAACCATCTCCTTCGCTGCATGGAAGCCCCAAATTACATTTTAATGTACTTCCCCTTCGGTTTTTCTAACTTTCAACCACTTTCAGTCTCCGTTATTCTCCATTTGCTTCTCCATCGATAGAAATATCTTCGTTTTGTTGTTTAACTTCAAGCTATTCAAAATTATCTTCAAAGGGATATCTAATTATTGTTTGTCCACTTTCCTTCATTACAACTGTTACAATGAGCTTAACTCAAGGTTGTCTCAACGTCCAATTCATTCTCCAGAAACTTGTCTCATTCCCCTTCCACCTGGATCCTTCAAGCTTAGAAATGCGACCAACGGATCATTCTGTTGCCAGAAACGGGGTTCTCATATGGCTAATGATCAAGCACATGTTAGGCCTGGCCATTGTATTCTCAATTTTGAGATTGCAATGGCTCATCTCCCATTGGGGAATAAGGAGGGATGTGGAGCAAATTGGTTTTTATATCATGTTTTGTGCATTAGCGATATTTACTGGAACGATTTATCAACTTTTTGAAAATGGTTCAGCCACTTTTTGCTACTTGATGACACAGAGATTCAAGCTGTTAAAGGTATTTCCTCTGGGTAAGTAGACTAAACAAATTCCAAAAGTGGGTCTTATTAAACATGTACAGGATAAAATATTAACTTGGCATGCTTTTATTTAGGACTGCCAACCTTCAAACGACCACCCGGAGTAGGTGAACTAATCATCTACTGCATTGTAGTCGGAGCCTCTGTTTATCCCATAATCATTTCCGTAATCCCCATCTTCCGGCAATACGACCCTGCTCAACTAATCATATACAAATTACTGGCCCTTGCAAAACTAGACAAGATTCCGACTATTCCAGCTTTCGTATCATTTGTCAAAATAATAATAAGTTTGTCATATGCCCTCGTATCCATCCACGTCGTGGTCGTTACAATGTATCTGTTCATGCTCCTCATCACGTTTGCGGAAGCTGCCAGGAAACTATCAAATGACTTGTGTGGCCATTCCGTCGATTGCGGGGGAGGGAACAATTTCGGGGGAGCTCGAAGAATAATTTCGTCACTTCCACGTAGGATTTTTGGTGAAAAATGGCACAAAGTGAAAGGAAATGTGACAAGAGGGAAAGTCAGTAGCATTCCTACCCTATCAACCGTTTTGTTTGTAAATGCGAGACTGAAGATTTCCAAACGGCTGAATTTTCCGGCTGCCCTCAAACTGTATTGGATATTGAGAATTTTGATGGTCATGGCAAACCAACTTGGGGAAGAGGTCCTAGCCATCCTGGGCACCTTTGCGATTTTGGTGGCCACCTGGGGAGGTTACGTGATGGTCATGCTTTACAGTGACTTTCCCTTGCTACTCTATGTCTGCAACTCTATCATTTTTCCAATGACAATAACCATTATCCTTGTGCTGACCTCGTTGACAGCATCTCCAAATGAGAATGGGGCGATGTTCAGTCACTATTGGAAATACTATTTGAGGGAGGAACCAGAGAGGCTCCAACTTGGTTCTTGTCCGCCGCTGGGGTTCTCTTGGGGTCCTGTAAAGGTTGTGAGGAGGCGGACGGGTCTGAAAATAACTGATGTGATACTGAATTGTGTTGCCACGACGGCGTTGGCGCTGAGGAAATAAAAGACAAAGGACGGTATCGTTGATCTGACATCTCTTCTATGCATGTTAACTAGCTGTAAATATTTAAGTTATTTCATCATTGTGTCGATATTTACTATAAGATTAACATTAGCGTTAATAAAAACTTAAAAATAGACTTAATTATTTGTATTCACAATCAAGAAGAATGTTCGCTGCAGACAAAACCTAATTAGAAATGGTCCCCTACTCCGATCCAACTTATGGAATGGTCCGATTTTAAAAGCAATCACCTGCAATGATTTATGAACTCTTTTCACATATCCCAAATAGCTATAATTATATTCTTTACAATTATAATTTATAACTATCGCTTTCATTCTCCACTGGAGAAGCAAACGTTTAGACTGGAGCATGGGTCTACTTCCTAAATCCAAAGTTGCTAGAATGAAACCAGCAGTAGCAGTTTGAAATATGAGCATCCCGAAGAACGCCATTTTACTAAATATTTTCTGGAAACGAATCATCGCAAAGAGGAATGTGATGATGGTCACGGCCCCGGAAAAGTTAATGGATGGAAGGATCACTTGTTGGTAGCAGAGATTTGCCAGCATTACAAAGCACTCAATTTCTCTGTAGCGAATTATAAGTTTTAAGTGATCATCTGGGTCGACAGTCTTCTTTATCGATACTCTGTTTATAATAAGATCATGTTATTAATAAATTATGGAATTTGATTAATATTTGATTTGATTAAAGAAAGTAGTTTAATATGATTACCGAAATTCCTTTAACTCCACCTCAATAACCTCCAATATGAGCAAGCATTGTACCGCCGCCCACACAGCGAGAACTCCAACTGGAAGTCCAAAAATGAGAAAGGTCACACCAGCCAGTACCGACTTATGGAGGCAACCCGCACCCTCATTGAAACTTAATGTCAAGTAAAGTGGGTGAAGTTCCGGGAAATAAAAGGCCAATGTTGGAATCCCGATTAGAAATGAAACTGAAGCTGAAATCGAGAACAAACAGATCGACGTGAACATAAAAGATCCAATTTTTTTCTTCGCGAGAATTCGGACCAAGTTGCTAACTAATCTGAAAACGTCATCCGGATTACTTCCCATTTGACACAATAGAAAAAATAGGAATGGACTGCTGGTCAAGATAAATATGTTGTAGCACAGGGCAATAAGATAATTAAATTCATCCTTGGAATCGTCAGGGGCTGTGATTTTGCTTATGCAGGTGACTATTTCTGCAAATGAAATTAATATCGAAATCAACCCACACGTAATCCAAAGCGTCATTTTCCGTGACCTTTTGTGTGAACCAATTTTGGCAATTTTGAAGTTTTTGTGGAGGTTTATGGGAATGATTCCAAGGTAGGCTGCGACTTGAGTTAGGAATTGAAAAAGTTGTAGGGTTGCCCTCGTATAGGATGCCATTTTGTCAATTTTACTACAATTTGAAGATTCCGTAGAGAATGAGAATGCGTTTGTGAGAATGAGAATTAAGTTTGGCAAAAGTTTAGCTTTCTACTACTTTGGTGGCAGTTTTCAACGGCAGTGTAAATCGCAAAGAAGGTGAAACATTTTGGAAAATGAGTAACCAAAATTTGACCAGTTTTATAACTGACGCATATTATTTCTGTTTACGCCACAGTCGCTACTCGTGTTTCAATTCATTATTACTTGGATATAATGAGCGGTTTTAGATTTCCAGGAAAATTAGGTACGAGGTGGAGCATAATTGTTCGCAAACAATTCTGTTTGTGTCGTGGTGGGGAAGTTTCATTTTCATTCCCCTCTCCTGTTTAAGAAATTTTGTAGAGCCAATTAAGCCTAATTGTAAGAAGAATTTAGAATTTAGTTATATTTAATTGGTCACATTTCATTAGTTTTACCTTCCCGCAGCTTTATAAAATAGTTTGTGTTGAGTAAACAAGCTTGCGTTGAATATTTTCTCTTTATTATTATTTTGTATCAAATAAATTATTGTTTTTAGTTTTTGGTAAAGGTATATTTAGCAAATGAGAGAGTTTATGACTTTCGGATCCATATTTGCTGATAAAATTTAGAATATTAGAAAATCATATTTATGTCCGTATTCCAATTCCGTAAATAATAACTTCATGTTTTGCCAAGATATACAATTTTAGCTTGTGGCGTATTAGCTAAGACGTAATTACTGTCGGAATATGGGCCTGATCCGTCATTACATTTTGCCTTACTCCCCTCGTAAATAATTCAAAACGTCCGCAATGTTTTCAAAGAAAAAGCAACATCCAGATATGATAATGCCCATGATGAGCACAGCAAATATTACTACAATATTTCCTTTTAAGCTAGCCGGCGAAGGCTCGTCATCCGATGAAGATTTTTCCGTATCTAGGTTCGAAGCAATCCAATGGAGGTTCGTCCACCTCTTTAATATTCCTGATTCCCGGAAATGTACCATTCTCCTCACAAGAAATGGTATGGCCCTTCCCTTCATAAAAATACCAAATGTGGGCTGAAAATAAGTTTCCTTCCCTACATTTACGGGAAGTCCTTCACCTTTTAATTTCCTCACGTAAGTATGACAAGTTTCAGCGGGTAGTACTAGCGCAGTTTTCGTGCATCGTCTCAGGGAGTTATATAAAGCATGCTCCTCCCCCTGACGATAGCGCACTTGTAATGTGCTAATATGGTCGTGGACTGCACTAGCTGAAATCGCTCGTGCCGTTCTTAATTTGACAAGCTCCACTAATCTCTCAAGTGATTTGTTAAAGAATGTGGCAGGGTACAGTCTGGTATGATTGCTCACCAGGTCGAACATTTCTGTAAGTGTTCCGTTTCCCTGCATCGACATTTGGTCCGCGCAGTCCCTCAGCATTGAAGGGACCCTTACCCTTTTGAACCCATTTGGTGTCTTGTCTAGTATCAAATGAGACTCAATAGTTAGATTTGACAACTTTTTCAGAGTTGGACTAACGCGAATTTCTCCCGCCTTGGTGTAAATCAGAAAATGATCATCAACAAGCTGCCGGAAATACTCATAAGAGATTGGACTTCTTGGGAGGATCATGTTGTAAACATTGGAGTTTTTGTAGCCATTGGTGAGCACAACTAACATCAGGAGTGAGGTTCCTACCACCATTCGAACATGGGTTGAGACTAAGAAACTTGTTGGGAATGGGCTACCTTGCTCCGACGACAATTTTAGAATTGAGGTGAGGTCATCCATGACTGAGTTTGACGTTACTTCTTTAATTTTAGCTGTGATACGAATCAGCTTAAAAGTTAGCATTATTGCCAGAAAGGAGGCGGACATTAAAATCCAGGAATAAATATCGTAGACATGAACCAACTCACGAAAAGCAAATTTCTCAACACCTCTCCACCCGCAGCTGAGGAATTTAACGGCGTTAAAGTTATCTGACATTGCTAGAAAAATTTGAGGAGGATGTAAAGTGGCACCTCCTCGGGCTACCACCGAGGGAATAAAATTACCTATGATTTCCCTTCGTTCGTCTTTTTTCATTCCACTCTGACATTCAGCAGGCAGGTCATTTTTGTCCTTTAACAAATAGGTGTAATTTTTCCAAATGGTTGTCCATAAATATAGATTCAAATGTAGTATTTGATCCTTTGGGTTTGGAAACTGATGTAAGACGTTTCTTAGGGCCAGGTGCCCATTCAAGCTGAACATATTTCTGCACACTTCAAAATGTTTCAGAAAGTTGTACCCTTTCTTAACTTCCACTAATTGTACGTAATCGAGTTTAATTCGAATTTCAACAACGTCTGGATTTTTGTCCTTGCCTCTGAACTTTGACAATTTTGTTTTCTGGACGTGGTTCCACTTCGTCAACTCATCCAACTCATCTATGTATCGAGGAAGGTTCAAGGAAATAGTGTTACAATCTGAGCAACTATACACCGGCAAAATCCACTCAAGTTGGAATACTTTCACGATTTTGGAATTCTTTTGTGATGAACTGACAAGAAAGAGTCTATTCGGCAGTGATTGATAATTTTCCGCAGCTATTCGGTCCACATCATCCCGAAGGACTGGGCCCCATTTGTGTAAATATAATGGCTGATTGCCCAGTGACAATCTTTGTATTATTATCTCCTGAATAACAAAAATGTGCAAACTTGGAACAGTTTGTGTGGAGACCGTACTGACTTGAGGTGAGTAAAATTGCAAGGAAAAGTGAAATGGGTAGGGATACAGAGGTGAATTTATGTAAGAATACTTTGGGTAATTTATCCTTTTGTCAATTTCTTTTGGGTTGATCCTCTCTCTATGTTTTGGGGGGAATAAGTCCACCTTCATCAGGCAGTTCCAGGGTTTGCTGTGGGAGGCAAATGAGAAGAATTCCACTTGGACACTAGTACTTAGCGCTGCCTCAATGTGTCGAATGAGTCCCTTTGTACGTTACAGAATTAATGTAAGATTTATTCCATTTCTTGGAACCCACATGGGTTGATAACCATCTTGATTTTGTTTAAGTAAAATAATTTCCAGGGATTGGATTATGATTGGGTGGCTCACATGCAGAAGATTTAAATCTACTCCGAGGCAGTTTGTTACGAAAGTTAGGCAATGTTGATCTGTAACTGATAAGAGAAGTTGATCCAAGTTGTCGATCGAGTCTATATGGTTCCAAATGGAAAATATATCCTTCCTATAAGCATCTGTCAATGGATGCTGGTGGTCCAATATTAGCTCATTGACGGGGATGACAACAGGATTGCATTCAAAGTAGTGCAAAATTATTACGAAGAAAATATATGGAAAATGTCTAAAATTAAACAATGCAGCCATTGTTAATACTATGTATTAGCATAAAACGTCCCTGGTTGAGATTATGCTGTTAGTTAGTTAGATGCAGATCAGGTATCGGTTACTTGAATAGAGTAGAATTGATTCGAATACGTCGAAAGAATAATTTAACGCTGTTGGACATGTAACAACTGCTGACTTATGAACGGAAATAGAGAAAAATAATGGATTATGTTTCCACGTCAGTTTTATGCAATCCTGCACTTAGAAAAATATCATGTATGAATCGGACAATATAATTTGTTACACTTCCAGACACTTGGGAGCTATTGAGAAACGCAAATAATTCAACAACCAATATAATTGAGAATGATATGACCACTCTGCAGTTAAATATGATGACTATGACTGATGACGTTGACTCAGTGTCAGAAGTGCAAAATATCGATTTTGTGACGTTAGCAAGTACGCAAAATGTGACAATCAAATTATGATATATATTTGCAGTTTCAAACTCAAAAACCAATAAAATATCAAGCAATGTAATTTATACCTGATATTACTGGCAACTAGCGGTGCTCAATCAAGTGTGTTATTTGAATCGTTCTCGACAAAGTACTTTATGTAGCTAAAGTAATTGATTTATATAAGAAAAAAGAAAAAAAATGACGTGACCGAATTTTGTTTTCAATAGCAACATGTTTCCTTCTTATGAATTTATTTAAAGAGGTGAAAGCGAAACCTTTGAAAGCGAAAACATTTGAATTGCAGCGAGCTTATAGCATTTACCAAACAATGTCCAATATTTTCAATGCAGATGCAACACAAGGACATCCCTAGACCAGTACCCAGCACCACAAATATAATGACAATATTCCCTTTCAACGAAGCCCCAGAAGGTTTCTCCTGGTCGGTACTTTCATTCCCATCAGGATTTACCACCAGCCACAGGAGATTCATCCACCTGTCCAATATTCCCGATTCTTTAAAATGCCCAACCCTTTTTGCAAGAATGGAAGAGACAGCGCCCTCCAAGTAAAATCCAAGCTCAGTTTGGAAATAAGTTTCTTTGCCCACACTTGCATGAATAACCTTTTCGGACTTCAATTTTCGCAAGTAATTGTGACACTGTTCTGCAGACAAAATAAGAACAACCCTTTGGCATCCTTTTAAGCTCATGTACATATCTACTTCCTCTTTCCTCCTGTAAATCATTTTAAGGCGATCATTTCTAATCCTCTGTTCAATTCTTGAAATATTTCGTATGCCTGCCAAATTGTTCAAATTCAATGACTCCGAAAGGAACTCGGTAAAGTAGTTGAGTATGTAAAGGCTCGTATGATTCTTTAATAATTCTATCATATTAAGCTGCAATTGTGTTCCTTTCTCTTGGAGTTCTTTGGCATCTTCGAATATCTCTGACGTGACAATATGATTCAGAAATGAGGACTTGTTATGGCTTATGTCATGCTGTCCAAAATTTATTCCAGGGAAATCTCGCAGACTTGGTGCGACAAAAATGTCCCCAGCCTTTGAATATATATTGAAATTATCAGCTACAAGCTCCTGAAAGTACTTGTATGAGATTGACTTTCTTGGGAGGATCATGTTGTAAACATTCGTGTTCTTGTAGCCATTACTGACTACAATCCCCATTAGAAGCAAACTACCTGCCAATATGCGAATGGGTCGTTTTTCTATGAAACTTGGTTTGAATGGGTCGCCTTGCTCCAAAAGGATTTTTATCACTGACATGCAAATTGCCGGCGTGACGATGTGATAATGTCGATCCTTGTCATCTCTTTCTGAAATAATTGATGTCATGACTATCGATAAGAAAATGACGGAAATTACCAGCCATCGCCATACAATCTTATCATATGCTCTTACAAACTCGACGAATTGCAAATTCTCAGTACCTCTCTTACCACAAGTGACGAATTTGAGCGCACTGAATTCATCAGGAATGATCATGGGAACTTGAAGGGAATATCGGAGGACGCCTTTAAAAGCTACTAAACCTGTTCCCAAATTTCTGTCAATCGCTCCATGTCTCCGCGGGATCCTCCTTCCATTTCGGCAGAGCTGAGAATAATCTTGATGGATTGGGTAGGAGTAATTTTTCCATAATGCTGTCCACATGTGGACGGCCAAGTGTAGAAGGTAATCATGAGAATTGGAGAATACCTGTACAAGGTTCCGCATTGCTCGATGCCCGCTGTTAGTTTGGAATAGGTTGTTGCACATGTCAAAATGTTTTCGGAGGGTTTCTCCATCATTCAGTGATAGGTCATGAAAGTTAATATACATTTCCAGCTCATCATTGTTGGTGTGGTCCATGTCACGCATTTGTATTCTAGCATCATCTTCCGATTTTACTGTATCCGAGCTCAGGCGACCCTTGCCGGTATTTGTGTCCAATTGGATTTCACATTGAAAGCAGATGCCGGGTTGAAATACTTCAACAATACGTGATGTCGAAATAAATGAACTACCATCTTCAGATACAGTGCTGACAAGATATATCTGGCCCACAAATGAGTTGAAAAATGTGACAGGATTCGCAGAAAATTGATCTGTGAAGAAGTAACTTTTGAACCAATTATGCAGGAGCAAACGTCGCTTCACATCGGTCATTTGATAGAAGGAATATTCTTGAAGTATGAAGAATATTCGACTGGGAACTGTCCCAGGCAATGTCTTTCTCACTTCAACGGAAGCATAATCATCATTATTCCCTTCCAAGTGAAAGGACCATGGATAAGGCAACGGCAAAGGTTCTATCGAAATATCAGATTGGTAGGTGTGATTGGGATCGATTTCTTCCAAATTGAGACGCTGATTCGAATATACCGGTAGGAATATGTGCACTTGGATAAAACAATTCCATTTGCTATGCATGACAAATTTAATGAAATCAAGTTGGGTACAAACATTTGGATTTTTTCGAAAATATCTGTATGCTTGAGATTCAAGTGTAGTCTTACATCTGGATTGAAATGAATTGGATATAGACATATTTTTGAAAATCCAACTTAACTGAACCTCGACAGGGAAAATATTGTAATAGTCAGGTTCTTCAAATCCGAATTCTAGCTCTTGAATTAAGACAGGTTCAGCGGAGCCCTTGAGATTTAGATCGATACCAAGGTAGTTGGTGATGAAAATTATGCAGTATTGTCCCTCCAGCGTTGTCGAAATTAGTTTACGCAAGTTCTCAATCCTGTCGTATTGACTCCAAATAGAGAATACTTTGTTTTTGTAGGCTGAAATCAAAGGGTGATCTTGATTGGTTATTAGGTTGCCCATTGGGAAATCTTTGGCGTTTGTAGTCACATGAGTTATTATTTTCAAGAGGATTATGAGGAAGTAATTTTTTGAAGGGTAAAACGAATACATTTTTAATCAAAACAAAATGTGTTGATGGAATTTAAACTGATGATGTGAAGCACACACTTTTTTTTATCAACTATTTAATTTCTATTTATCCTCTAGTCATAGTCTAGTCTCGCAATTGTCGATATGGAACAAAAAAAATTGCAGGGGCTCCGTTTCTTTCTAGATACAAACTGGTAAATAATCCAAATGGAAGTGGGAATACATTTCAATAGAACCCGACGAAATCCCAAGATATGCCTTTATGCACAAAACTTATATTTCTTGTGACTAACTGAAAATTAGGACTGGCAATGGGACTAAACAGCGTCAAAATCATAAAGCTATACTTTATATATCCGCAACTGCTGCGTTTTGCCGACTGCTGACTCTAAAAATTGCATACAAGTTAGTTGCTCATATACGTTCCTGGTACAACAAATGACGTGCATTATTAACTCAATGGACGATTTAGACAATAGCTGTAGACATATTGTTTTAAAACTATGACGGGCTAAATAATACTTCATGAATATTCAAGGAGCTCATCATAAGCAAGTTTTTCTTTTTGGTGATTGTCTTTCTTCGAATTAAACAAAAAAACGATATAACCTGTTGATGAAGGTGACCTGACCATTCTTCTTCCACGCCACGTTAAATGACCCTGACCGGGAGCCTATGAATTGCGTCAATGTTTGATATTGTTTAACCTTCACCAGCGAGTGAATGTGGGATTGATTCGATTAAATTGCTACTTAATATGGTGCTTAATTAATTTACTTGCGATTAATTCAACTCTTACAACATTCAACATTTAAACCTTACTAATTTCTAAAATTCGGAGATGTAGCTCTCTACCGCTGGTACCTGCCGAATATTTTTAATACATAAGTAACACCAAGGATATTTCAAGTCTATACAAAGTGGCATGACGAGGATGATGATTCCATCACCGAAACCTAGCCGTCGTAATATAGGTAGTTATGCTATGTTATATTACAGAGGTCAGAGGCAAATTGCAATATTGATAATTACATAATGTATGACAGTCGCTATACTTAAATTTAAAAATTACTCGTAATATGAAATATTAGAATAGTTGGTTATTATGATTGGCACAGGAAATGTCAATGAAATTCCACAGCAGTTATGACTAATTCAAGGCAAATCTAGTTGGGATATCATCAATCATTGCCAAATGTTTTCACAAATCGTCAGTCAGTTTGTGTTACCATTTGATTTACTTTACATGTTGAATGTTAATACTTTATCGAAAGTCTCCTCTTTTGCGAAAATGGCCTTATCTCTATTGCATATTGACAATTTAAGAATCAAATGTGGATGATGTGGGAATGATCCAGCAATTGAAGGCCTTGTCATTTACAAAATAACGTTTTCGTTCTTTTCTTTCAAATAGGACGCCTCCACCCAACAACTTCCTGAAAATTAACTTCCGCGTTTCACAAAGACGGTGACGTTTGCAAAAGTTTGTCCAGTATCTTGACTAGCCAGTTGGAAACTTGCTATAGGTGAAAAAAAAACGGTAAAATATTTTACTTTAACTTTCAGCATGAAAGTAACGTTTCTTATAAATACCCCGATAGCCTCCAGTATGAAACAAGATAGGGCCACAATCAGACCAATGCCAAGAAGTGAAAATATTACAATAATATTTCCTTCCAATGAGGCTGCTGACGGTTCCTCAGTAGAGGATGAAGATTGACTTGGAGGAGAAGAGCCGTCATCATGATTTGCAGCCAGCCACAACAGATTCATCCATCTGTCCTGTATTCCAGACTGTTTGAAATTTCCAATCCTCCTTACAAGAAACAGGGGGAGTATGCCCTCCAGATAGAATGTAAATATATATTGGAAATAGGTCTCCTTCCCAACATTTGCTTGAGATCCGTCCTCTCTCATTCTTCTCGAATATCTATGGCAAATTTCAGCGGGCAGGACCAAGGCTGTTTTATCACATTGTTTTAACGACTCAAACAATGCTAGTTCCTCCTCCTCGTGATATTGTTGTTTAAAGTTGCGGATGTGCCTATTAGCCAATTTCCACCTTTCACTCTCATTAAGGCCAATCCTTTCAAGGGACTCCAAGTCGGACTCATATATATCCAATGCCTCTTGATATAGATTATCAAGGAAGCCTGATGGGTGGAGATTGGAATGGTTGAATAACTTTTGAAACTTCTCATGCGGTAAAACAACATCACCATTATATTTTGCCATTATTTTCAAATATTCGACCATTCGGGACTGGACAAAACGCGTATTCTCTCTCGTGGAAAAATTAGCCCAAATGAAATGTTTGTCGGGAACAAGGTGCGACGCAGGTCCCATGTTAGGGTCGAATCGAATTTCGCCAGAGGAAGAATAAATAGTAAACTTATCATTAACCAGTTGGTCAAGGTATTCATACGGATACATCTTTCTCTGAATGATCATATTATAAACATTGTCATTGTTTTTAGAACTCATAATAATCTCAAGTGAATATTATAGATAGTAGACCACAATTACCATAGTAAGGATATATCCTTACTTATAAATATATAAATATAATGCTTACTGCTTACAAGTATGTATTTCCAATATCGCATGGACGGATCATTTCCGCATGGATGATCTAGTTGTCATCGTGTAATTCAGCACCGTGTTCATGATATCCATCGCAGACCTATTACTAATTCTGAAATAGCCCCTATGGAAAATGCGGCTACCTGCATGGCCTTCACTTGCCTCATTTCCATCCTCCCAAGCTTCCCCCCCTCCAAAACCAAATGGTGGACTCAAAAGCTGTGTTAGGAGGGGCTGCATATCGGAACATAAACACGTTCAGTAAGCTTATCGTGAAAGTTATAAGTTATAACACGTTTCTGACTGTTATAACTTATAACAGTCAGAAACGTGTTCATTATCGGTTCCAGGGTTTCGTAGACGCAGAGAAGACCAAAATTTGACCAAATGCAAAATGTAAGCCCAACTCCCTGCAAGACGAGGGTATACACATGGAAGGAGTAGTTCATTACTTCTTGCATCAAACATATTTAAATGTTCGTCCTCAGGCAATTTGCAAAAATGTTGTTAATGTTTGTCCCAATTATGCCCCAGCCCGTGTGTCTATCCCAACGACCGTCATTAGTGCTATTACTTTCGATTCGAAATCTTTTTCCATACCTGAGTTTGAATAGGATGATCATGACAGCCTTAAACGCCATTTCAAGAAAGCCATTTATTATGCATGAGTAGTTCCGTGTTGGATATTTTGAGGAATTCAAATTCTCGATTTTAATTGATATTAATGTAACACTTGTGAATTTCAATTGATTCCACTAATAGTACCTATATGAGATCAATTATTCAGTAGTCGATGGGCCGGAGGAAGGGATTACTTGAGCGCCTGGAAGATCATGAGTTGGAATGCTTGCCACTTTGGTATGCAAATTGAATGCAGCGAACCAGTTCAGATTTCCAATTATATGTATTGCATTGGTTTGATGATAAATATATGATCAACAAGCATTAGAACCGTGCATCATTATATTTATTAAGAAAATAATTCAGTAAACTAGGCCATGTATCCCATTCCTGACAAAACAAAACATACAACTCATTATCTGCCACGGAGATTGACTTGGTAATTACCAAACCATTCGATTCTTATAATGCCGATAAAATTTTCTCAACATATACTCGAAAACCGGCCAAATATTTTCAACCAGAAAACAACCCAATCCAAATGTCATGCCAATGCCAAATACAGCAAATACGACGATAATATTCCCTTCCAAAGCGGCCGGGACTGGCCCCACTTTCGGAGATGGCATCCCTTCATGCGGATTTGACACTAACCAAAGAAGATCCATCCATCTATCCATTATCCCCGTCTCCTTAAAATGCTTGATCCTTCTGACAAGATTCACTGGAATAGTCCCCACAAGGAAAAAGCCAATCTTTGTCTGGAAATATGTCTCCTTCCCAACATTTGCATCAACCCCTTCTAACATCAGTTGGCTTGCAAAATCATTACTGGTCTGAGCTGGTAGAACGAGAGCAGTTTTATTGCATTGTTTGAGAAACTGAAATAGGGCATACCCTTCAGCCTCACGATACTGCCGTTCCATGATCGGGAAGTATTCGCCGATCGCATTCTCCCATTCCTCTTCCAGCAGCCTTCCGCTTAATTTAAGTACAACTAAATTGACCAACCCTGGAAGTGGTACTTGGAAATTAATGGGAAACAGGCTGGTATAATTTATGACTAACTGGTGGAGTTCCAGCAAATGCGATCCTTTGTAACCTGCCATATGGTCATAGAAATCCGCAATTTGAGATTGGACGAAGAACAAATGTGAGTCAACTGACTTGCTGTTGGCAATACCACTTCTGGTGTCATTCATCTCCAAAAATCTTGACGGAGAATATGCAAAACTTGACCCAGTTTTAGAATAGATTGCAAAGCAATCAATGATAAGCTCTTCAAAATATTCATATGGAAGGGGATTTCTTGGTAGGATCATGTTGTATACATTCGTATTCTTGTAGCCATTGCTAAGCACAATGCCCATCAGAAGTACACTTCCGACCAATACACGAATAGGCTCCCTAACAAGAATGTTTTCTTGGAATGGATCGCCCTGTTCCAAGAGCAGTTTTATCATGGACATAAATTTCTCCGTTGCATAATAACTGCCACTCTTGTCGTGTAGTTGTGAGTTTGAATTCATAAACTGCAAAATTAGAGTAATGCCAACAATATAAATCAGGAGGCAACCCCAAACATAAATATCGTAGGCATTTATCAGCTCCTTGAACGCAATTGACTCCACCCTTTTGGATCCACAGCTTACGAATTTCAAGGAGTTGAAGTCATCTGGAATAGATAGTGGTAGGTGGAGCTGATACGGTGCGAGATCCGCAACTATAATCATTCCGGTTTTTAATTCTTCTCTTCCCCATTTTTTATGTGTAGATGTGATTCTCCTTCCATTCTTGCAAAGGATATTTTCTACTTCCATAGCTGGATAGGTGTAATTCTTCCACAAAGTTAGCCAGATGTAGACAGCCAAATGGGATAGTCGTTCAGCTGGCGCGGGAAATGTCCGAGCAACATTTCTTAAGGTTCGGTGACCATCCGTTTGATATAGATTAGTGCACATGTCGTAGTGCTTCTCAAAATTATAGCCCTTGTCTAGGAAGGCCATCAGTGACTTAACTGCGATTTCCATCATCTCGTTCTCCTGCCCTTCCGAACTGCGAGAAAGCCTTGTAGGATGGGAAGTGGAGATAAGCAAAGACTCATTTGAAATGAGTGACATGCCCACCACGAATATGTCAATTGTGAATGAGCTATAAAATATCCCAACTGAGCCGTAGCGAAGGGAATCCAAATCCCAGTTGCAAATAGGAAAATGAAGTTGCTGCTGCCCTGCAGTAAATTTGTCCAATCCATCCTCCGGGATGATAAAATATTGGAGAAGAGACGTTGTAGGAGGAAGTGTCCATCTTGATCCAAAATTCTGAACGTCGTGTGAAAAATATAATGGGTATGGATAGCGCAAAGCCAATATATTTTGGGTGGTCTCTTTATATGGCTCATCTTGAAGGAGTTTGTTCTGTCCACCAACCGGGCATCGTGGAGGGAAGATGTCTAACTTTGCGAGACATCTCCATGGCTTGCTATTTCTGACAAGGGAGGCTGAATCCAATTGTGCGCAGAGATTCGGGAACAGTTCGAAGCTATGATATGTGGTGAAGTTGTTTCCAAATTCTTTCATGCTTTGCTTGCAATGCAGCAAAAACTGGCTGTTGATCCTGTCAATATTTTTGAGCATCCATATTGGTTGGATGTCAATAAAATCATAAATTAAGTAGTCTATATTTGCTAAAGCAACTTCCAGCTCCTGAATTATAATTGGTTCCGTGGAACTTTCGAGATTTAGATTGATCCCGAGGAAGTTAGTGATGAAGATTAGACAATGCAGATCCTTTAGTGTTAAAGAAATTAGTTGACTGAGGTGATATATGATGCTTGGATGTGCATCCCAACCGGAGAATATATGCTTTTTGTAAGCCAATATTCTTGGATGATCTTGATTTCGTATTAACTCCGCTTTGTTGACAAGGGAGGTTGAGATTGGGGTAAGCAATTGAGAAAATAAAAGGAGGAAATATGTGCTGAACATAATGTAGACGATATTGAAGATCAAGATGAAAGGACAAAAATGCAAATTATCCGATCGGTAAAGTATTGCAGTAATGTTTGCAACCGGAGAAAATTTCTGGAGGGATTCCCTTGAATACAAGTGACGATAATTGATAACCAACTGGCCAACAAATAATATTTCAGAAATTTCATTTCTTACTTTATCCAATCCGTACAGGTCGCAAAAGGTATTCTAGAAACTATGTGGAATAAGGAATAAGAATAAATAGTGTGAGATATATAAAAAGATATACTTCAAAACTGAAGAATATTTCTTTCAAAATCTTATTTACATTCGTTTTGACTTTGGTTGCGGTTGCAAACTATTTTAACACTTATATTTTATATATGAAGATTCCTCTTAATAATCCAGCAAAATATTTGCCGACATTTTTCATGCATTTAAAAGGACCACTTCGGATTGCATAAGCATGTTTACTCCAGGGCAATTCAATATATTCAGTAAGTATTGACTTCAGAAAATTTGAGAGTGTAAACAACTTTAGCAAAATTTGCAATCATAAACGACAAGGAATTTTTTTGAAGACCAAAGTGAATAACTTGTGGATGCCTTAATTACTGGAGATCTGAATAACGTAATGTTAATCTAGGACGGCAAAATTTCTTCAACTTTTGTAAGAGGGTATTTATCGGCAAATTTACATAAATTAAAACTAAAATTATAAAAGTATGCATGCATTGTCGTTTCATACCTCCCTCCAGTTTAATTCAAGTAAAGCAGGTTATATGAAAATTGTATGCCATTATTATTTAGTCCAGTCAAGTCATGCGTCTTGTGAAAGTCTTTGGTGCCTTTCTTTCTTAAAACTATGTTTTTATGTCCTGAAAAGTTATGAGTAAGTCATAACTTATGACTTTTAATTCTTTTGCTGAACACGGTTTGAATAATGTTCGCAATTTTGTGTGTGCTAATAACTCGTAATGTTGCGATTGCAAAATTACTAATTATTGATTATTGGTTGTTGGACCAATTTTTATTAACAACTTTCAAAATGTCTACTGTATCTTTTAAAAAATGAGACTATTTTTCACTCGCCTCCTAGGTTTACGCTTAGGTCATGGCTATGTGTGTTAATGAATGGGAATAGTCTTGTGTGTTGTATGAGTATGGGAAATATTGTTATTATAGATAATCCTTGGCCCATGTAAAATATTCGGCCTATTTATGCAATTGCTTCCATAAATGTTAAATCTTAAACATTTTTTTATATGGTTCCCCAAGACATGGAATCCAAGCCCAAAATACAAGACAACACAATATATTTTATCATTTGCGGTAGGAAGTGGTTTTATCTGCCTGATCATCATATCAAATCCTCACAAATGACATTAAAATGAATTACTAATAATGACCATTAGAGAAAGGGTTTCCTTTCCCCTAGTAACGATATGTGTCTGATGTGCGTGCGTAATTAGTGAGTCATATCTCTATTTCATAGTAACTCAAACGTTGATGGAAAGGCAACTAGTCAGTCAGTGTAGTTGCTCTATCAAGTAATGTAAGAAAACTTGTCTCGACTCTCAAAAAACACAGAAAGGTACAATTAAGTCAAATGAGCAGAGTTTTGCTTTGCTTCTTCACCCAAATCAAGATAGCTAGGGCTCCTTCTGATTACTACATTGTCAGTTCATTGTGTGAACTGTGAATTGTAGGGTGACGGCAATAGCACACATGTCATCAAATATAATCTCACAATTAGTCAGACGAAATATTTTTTCTGCCTTCCTATAAACATGGATAAATTACTAAAAGGCTTGAAGCTAAAACGGGGTGCTGAAACATGTCCCGTGACATCTTCCAACAAAACGGCAACAACATTTCGGGTCTCAAGTAAGGAGCCAGAGAAACATCCAGATTTTAAAGGAGAGAATATTGGAGCCGAATCGTCCCACCAGGACGAGATCCAAAATCTCCCCCACTACCAGCGAAATAATTGCGAGGAGCTTCTCCAGACCTCGAATTTCCCCATTGGCGCTGTCATCTCCGACAATGGATTCGTCAAGACGGTGGTGGACTGCTACAATCGTCACCACAACCTCGTCGTCAGACCGGATGACGTCTGGTCCGCTATCATGACCCAGTTCTCCTTTTACATCAACAAGCATTCGGAGGAGTTCCGCGGAAAATTTGTGGATTTTGATGGGAAGCGGGAGCTCCAAGTGACCATTGATGGATCCCTCCGATTTGCAAATTACGACACATTCGTGAAACTAATGTCGAAGGAGATTGATCGGAATTTGGTGGACCCCGAAGTGAAGAAGTGGATCCTCCCG
>JAQIXQ010000630.1:0-23946 GCA_034700485.1 Pseudosinella alba
GCAGCAACGAGAGCAACGTGAAACAGAGCAGTTTACCTTTCACCTTGAATTTAAAAAGGTGAGAAAAGTAATTTTTGACAACAAATATTACCATTTATATTCTTTAAATTACTTTCTTTTCCAAAGGAAATGGCAAGTTTACAGGATTTCGAGCCTCACTTTATAGAACTGACCTTTGGCAAGTGGGCTGAGTTGTTAGTTCAATTTCAAGAAAGGGAGCGACTTATCCATCGCTATGAAGTTGAATTGGGAGAGGAACGGGTGCTTCAAATTCGATCGGAGGAGGCATTGCACCCCCCAACGACCAATAATATTATTGGCAACAGCAACGCTTCTGCAACAACATCAACTTCCGGATCAAGACTAGAGGAGGACGATGGCCCTCTTCCCCCTAAGCGAATGAATGTTAATATTGCTGAAGTGGAGGAACTACCTCAGCCTGTTTCCCAACATCAACTGCCCAGTCTAGGAAGTCACAATCTGATTTGGAAGGGGACTCTTGAATGGCATGAAAAACAAAGAGGCAAACAGTCCATATTAAAATAAATAAACCTAACTTACAAGTATATACTGAATTAATTATGTAAGTTTTGATAATATTCAGACGCAGCCGTGGGCCTCCCAATAAAGATACCGCGACTGTTTGTTGCCAGCGCATTTGCCAAAGTTGTCAACAGCATGCCGGAGGTGACTGGCGACAATTGGCCAGGAAAATTGATAATGCAGCTCATCCCCAAATCTATAATTGGGATGCTGGGTGCAAGCTTCCTCGTTCGTGATGTGAAGGCTGTTCACTTTTCCGTCCAAAGTGGAGATTCTTTGAATTCGTTAACGAGAGTGATGGACGCTGGATACGTTAGTTTTAATTTTTTTAAAGACATGACTCATTGTGCTGTACAGTTTCCATCTATTTAACTTTTCCATGAATGCATTTGTACTCGTGACTAACTATGCCTTGTAAATGTTTACATTAAAAAGGGTGGAGTTGTTCATTTCGTGGGAGACATTCAAGGCGATCCTGAGACGAATATCAAGGTCCTGATTCTACTGTACAGCAGTGAACGCCGGGACTTCTTCGGGTTTATTCCAAATGACCAAAACGGATTTGTCGAGCGTATCCGGGACGTAATTCTAAAAGAAAAAGCGGCGAGATCTAAAGTTGAACATAGTGTAACGCAATAGTACAAGATAGTGTAAATGGATAATTGATTCAATATTTGAATTGCAAACTATTTTTTATTAAAATGTGATTCAAATATATCTATGGTTGTAAGAATCAAATATTAATTGTCGTTTTGCATACTAATGCGCAATTACGCATGTATTTTATTTTAATGAATCTGACCTAAAAACCGAACTAACCGAAGGCAAGAAAGAAGAAGGGAATTACCATTACTCCCAAGTATAAATTAACCTTTTCTCATATAGCCACGATCACTTTTTTTACAGATGGTGTCCTCCCATCGAAAAATATAGATATTTGGGTGTGCTTTTCCACTTCGATGATTTCACTTTTTACTCAGCTCATTCCGATTCAAACGTCTTATGGGAGACCTAACCCATTTCTAACATAAATAAATAATACAATTGCAATATAAAAAATCAGTTAATTAGTAGTTTTAATTACAAGTGGTGGATGAGCATAATGTTCATTGCTCAAGTCTATTCCCACTTATACAAAAATATATTCACTATAAATTCCCAATGAGAATTTACCAAACTTCTCAATTTTCTGCGAATGAACTCTATTGCATATCTGACCACACTCATGATGGCCGACGGTAGCCGCTTTCTCCAGTTTCTATATCGTCTGAGCATAATTCTACACCCAGAAATACAGTTTTCTACCAGGAAGGAGGAAATTGCAAGAACTAAGCCTCCCCCAAGTATCGAAAAAATCACGAGAATATTCCCAACCAGCGATGCACTTCCAGGGCTGCTGCTGTCCCCAGCGGAACCCAACAACATCGTCTCGTTAGCACTTCTCTCCCAAGTCGATAACAATTCCAAGATGTCCATCCACCTCTCCAAAATCCCTGTCTCTTTAAAATAGCCCAGTCTTATAATGAATGGGAGTGGGATGACCCCAGGAAAATAAAACTCAAATCCGGACTGAAGGTAATATTCCTTCCCAAAATATACTTTTGTGTCTTGCAGTTTCCTGGAGTAGGCTTTTTCACTCTTGGATTTAACCAACACCGCAGTTTTATTGCATTTCCTGAGCTCGTCAACCAACACATTTTCCTCCTCATTTAAATATGTTTCCCTCAGCAGGACTCCGATTGACTCCCGCAATGACTGCATATCAGGATTTTTCCAATTCCCAATCAGTGACTCCCAGTTTGGGTGCGTTGACTTGTATTGTCAATTGTTGAACCACCTGCCGGATAACTCTGCGGGGGTGTAGCAGGGATTCCCCATGCACAAGTTCATTTTGGAATCCTGTTTCGTTGCTTTCGTAAAACTTATAGGATTCCCCCATGCTGGATGCGAGCGTCACCTCGGATTCAATACTCCAGCCGTAATGCCATTTGAAGTGTCTCGTTTCCCTGCTGTTATTTTTCATCATCCGTATCATCTGACATGAAATGTTCTATCGGAGAAGCTGTATGAATATACACATTCCCGGACCTTGTGAATACATCAAAACCGGTAGTGACCAACTCCTGAAGTTTCTCATACCGAAGGGGCTGCCTTGGTGCTATCATATTATAAACATTCGAGTTCTTGTATGCATTGCTCAATACAATCCCAATTAGGAGGTACACTCCAAGCATTATTCTAATGGGATTATTTCTCACAAAAATCCTTCCCTGGAAGGGGTCCCCCTGCTCCAGAAGGACTTTCATCATTTGGAATAGTTTCCAGTTGGAATCCATAAACTTATCCCAGAGTGAGACTATGGCCATTATGGAAATTGCTAGACACGCCCATACGTAAACGTCGTAAACGTTCAGGATCTCCTCAAAGGCAAATGGGGAGACACCCTTCCACCCACAAGTGATGAAGCGAAGAGCATTGGGAACTTCCAGCAATATTTGGCCACGTCGGGACGACAAATACATGGACTGTTGGTATTCTGCTTGGCAAAACCAATTTGAACTCTGCGCCAGCATCTGAGTCATCAAACCTGTCAATATAAGCCCAGTAGTTGCATCTGAATATCCCGTAGTCCTTAAGGTTTGGATAAGTTGCTGTACTTAGGATGCCAGTTGGGAACAAGTCAATTTCCAGTTGACAGTTCCAGGGCTTGGAATGGGATGAGAAATTAAAGAATTCCACTGGCTTGCAGATGCGATCGGGTGTAAATCGCTTACCTTTCTGTCGTTGTGTATGGAGCGTGTTACCTAAAAATAAATGATTAAGATATAAATAAGGACATTGCTATTGAACATGTCAAATATCAACCAACTTAAATTTATTTTTTTGTACTAATAATCAGTGGACGGTTGAATTCTTCAAGGTTGATGTCAATTATGTTATGGAGAGGGACCAGGCAGTTATTTTCTGTTAGTAATGCGAAGTCTTCAAAATCCATAGAGGGAAGTAATATCTTTTGCGGTGGAGAATAACCTAATCCTGGATAGAAGTTGGCAAGTCCTATCAAACTCAGGAGCAACATTAATACGTTTAAAATGGAAATAGAAATGGATGGGGGCAAAGTGGGACATTTTTTTAAATATTTTACTCGCCGATCGCCATTAATCTGACTGCGTAATTCAGGTCGTCTATTTGGGAAGATGGGAGCCTTCGAATTTCGATTTAAATGTTTATATACATTTGTAGTTTCTCTAATTGTTATACAAGTTTAACAATGATTTGGAAGGATAGGAGAATCTCATAATCTCATCGCAATGGTTTAAATGAAACTGACTGACAAAAATGATTTCCCCAATTTTATACACGTCAGCGATAGCGATACATATTTTACAGGGAAATATTCCATGACGCATTAGATGAATCAGAGCGAAGCTAAGCATGCTTGAGAATTTTAGGCTTATATAAGCCCATCCAACCAATTCAAACCCAGTCGATCTGAATCTGAAGAAGGTACACTGTTGCATGACCATCTTGAAACATGGGCCGACACAGGGATAAGTTCACGACTTAAGTAAGGAAATAACAGTTTGATAAGAGTCATAGTCTTTGGCCGATAACGACATGTTCTTGATGATATGTGACCATGGAAAAAATATTTATTTTGGATTTTTTATATTGTTTCATGTACAAATTTAATTTATATTTATGTCGGATTGTCTTAAATAATTAGTAAAATTCACACGGAATGATGTTCTATGAACAAATGTAACAAAACAACGTGTATACAATTCGACAGCCCACCTCCACCTGACGTAAACATATCATGACATTCAATATTCAGAAGTTCATGCATGTCCATCACTGATCAGTACTCAATATGTTCATGAAATGATGCACATGAATCTGAACAAAGAAGAATGGCATGAAGAAAATCATTCTAACCCAAACTGTCATGTTCTACTCTGCATCAGAATCTGCTATTGGCTTGCCTTAAAGCAAATGATATTATGCTTAGCTAAAGAAATACTCACCGTCTCATAAGGCAGCCACACAAGTAGCCGAGTTAACGAACGCGGACGCAGAATTATATGCAAGAAAGGAGCACAAGGAAGCCAGCCCAGTTAGTTTCTGCTGTGCAAGACGGAGAGTAACTCTGTTTTACTGGAAATGAAAAACTTGGGTAATGCACTGCAGCAGTGAGTAGAGAATAAGAGCAAAACAATTGCAGCTGTTTTCAGGCTATGTTTCATTCTACAACTTGCAGCACTCATCAGTTCTGTTCTGAGTTTCGTCAAAATAAGCGATATTATGCTGATCATAACATGTTGCTTTAAGGTTTAATTAGTTTTTATACTTTTATTTAGCATCCAGGATAAATACAATCCAATCGCCGATGTGTCGATAGTAGTAATAATTTATTTATAATAAATAATTTATATTATTTTTAGTTTATCAAAACGAAGGAATAAAAAGAGGAAACCTAGGCTGCCATATACTGCGCTTTAAAGAAAAATAATTATCGCAAGACAGATCCATTGTCACTGACAAGTTGAATTTGATAGTTGTCGTCTATCATTTCCTTCACTCGTAAGTTGTAAGTATTTCTTTAACCTTTTATTTTAAAGTAGAAAGGTGAGAAAAATAATCTTTGCTATCACTAATTAAAATTTTACTTCTCTAAATGTCTGTCTTTTCCGCACGAAGATGGCGAGTTTTGATTTCGAGCCTCACTTTATAGAACTGACATTTGGCAAGTGGGCTGAGCTGCTAGTTCAATTTCAGGAAAGGGAGCGACTTATACGTCGTTATGAAGCCGAATTGGGGGAGGAACGGGTGCGTCAAATTCGATCGGAGGAGGCAGTGCATCCAACGAGCAATAGTAGCAATGTCAACGGCGACGCTTCTGCAACAGCGTCAACTTCCGGATCAAGACTTCAGGAGGAAGGTGGCCCTCCTCCCCCTAAGCGAATAAATGTTAATATTGCTGAAGTGGAAGAACTACCTGTTTCACAACAGCAACTACCTAGTCAAGGAAGTCCCAATCTGATTTGGAAGGGGACTCTTGAATGGCATGAAAAACAAAGGGGTAAATGGTCGTATGCCAGATAATAGATCTAATTTACAATTATGAATTAATTACGTAAGTTTTGATAATATTCAGGCGCAGTTGTGGGCCTCCCAATAAAGACACCGCGACTGTTTGTTGCCAGCGCATTTGCTAGAGTTGGCAACAGCATCCCGGTGATGAATGGTGGTAATTGGCCAGGGAAATTGATAATGCAGCTCATCCCCAAATCGGTCATTGGGATGCTGGGGGGAAACTTCTTCGTTCAAGATGTGAAGACCGTCCACTTTTCCTTTCAAAGTGGAGATACGTTGAATTCGTTAACAAGAGTGATGGACTCTGGCAATGTTGGTTTTAAAAAATTATATTTCGCCGACATGACTAATTGTGTTGTGCAATTTACATCTCTTAAAATTAATTATGAATAGTTTCTGATATCTGAATAATTATGCTTTGTAAATGTTTGCATTAAAAAGGGCGGAGTTGTCCATTTCCTCAGGGGACCTGGAGAACTCAAAGGAGACCCAGAGAGGCATATCAAGGTCATGATTCTACTCTATAGCAGGGAATGCCAGGACTTTATCGGATTTATTCCAAATGACCAAACCGGATTTGTCCAGCGTATCCGGGAAGTACTTAAAAGAGAACAAGCTAGGATATCCAATAGTGAAGTTAGTGTGAAGCAGTAGAACCGGCAGAAATGAATAATTTTTAATTACGCTTTTACATTTAACTCATGCTTATTATCTCATGTTGAATTATCACATAAGAAGTAATGCGCATTTAGGAATGTATTTAAAAACTTTTGTAAGTTATATTGATGACTGATAAATTATATTTTTCAAACAAATAAATTTATATTATTTGATATCGTAGTTTTGTGCATGACCAACTGAACCTGTTAGAAAGATATATATCCTTAAAGGCAATTTCGGCTCCTTTTGTTGCTAACTATTAACTATTCATCAGTAGGGCAGCAAACAAGTTGAATTTTTCATGTTATTTATAGTCATTTCCAGAAGAAGAAAACTCGGCTCCTATTAAGTTTATTTCCATTTCTAGACACTGAGCAGTGCTCAGTGAGCACTATCATGTTTGAAATGAAGAATGACAAGAGCAAAGTGGGACACTTGTCAAATCGTTTTCTAATAGTCATCGGTCAGGTAGGTTACCTCTCCAACACCCTGACCTATCGTAACTGAGACAAACGCTATCACTGTTTGTGAAAGTGATAGCGTTTGAATTTCGATTTAATTATTTATATAAATTTGTAGTTTCTCTAATTGCTATACAAGTCTAACAATGTTTTGAAAGGATAGCAGAATCTCAAGGCAACCGTTTAAAATGAATACTGGATATGAAAAAATACTTCCCCAATTGTATATATATATTTCACTGGGAAATATTCCATGACGAATTAGAAGAATGTGATCGAAGCAAAGCATACGTTAAAATTTTAGGTTTACATGAGCCCATCCAATCAATTCAAAACCAGTTAATCTGAACCTAAAGATGGAACACTGTTCCATGACCAACTTGAAACCTGGGTGTACGCCTAAATAACTTCAAGACTAAATTATGGAAACAGCAGTTTTATAATAGTCAGTCTTTCCCGATAACGACAATTATAGGAGGGCGCGGCAATGGGAACATTGTTTGTTTTTGGCCTTTTAATATTATTTCATGCCAAGAATTTAAATTATTTTCATGTCGGATTGCCTTATCAAATATTCCAGTCTATCAAGATTTATCGGGTTTCCCGAGTTGTCTGACAGCAATCATGGTGGAGCTTTCCAGTGAACAGTGCGACAAGTCTAGTCCAACTTCGGAATTTGGAATCTCTAGGAACGAGTACGTTACGCAAAGGGTAAATGAATTGAAAAATCGGCATTTTCCAAATTGAATTTACGCTAAAAAAAAGTATAAACCAAAGTATTTGGTTTGTAACTTTTGGGGAAAAAATCAATTTTGGTCAACTGAAGTAAGAGAAGATCTTTAGCTCACTTCTATTTTTCAAAAGATTTGAGATTTGATGGGAGATTTGAAAAAAGTATCCTACCTGAAATTTTCAGATGTCTCGTAACAGGTTTCAAATGTGTCAAGTCAGTGAATCTGGCTCATTGCTCACTGCCAATGCCAATATACTGATTGTATTTAATAAAATACGCACAAAATGAAGTTATATGAACAAAGCAAAGTACAAAAACAGCGTCGTATACAATTAGACAATCTTCCTGTCGCAAACAATTCATATCATTAATATTCATGCGTTGATACATGTCCATCACAGACCAGTAATCAACATCTATATGATAATGAAATCATGCATGAACACTAATCTGAACAAAGAAGCATGTCATGTTCTGCATCAGAATCTGCTTTTGGCTTGCCTCACTCACCATAGCAGATATATGCTTAGCGTTTTTGCTACGGAAATACACCCCGTTTCATAAGACAGCCACACATATAGCCGAGTTGACGTAGGCGGACGCAGTAGTATATGCAAGCGGAGCACAAGTTTACAAGACCCAGTTAGCCCATCGCCTGTGGTTTGTGCTGTGCAGGAGAGAGTAACCCTTGTTTACAGGACATGCAATACATGCATGGATAATTAATGCAATGCAGTGTGGTAGGGAACAACAACAACTCAACTGCAGCTGTTTTTATCTCATGATTCATTTTACAACCTGTATATTTCTACAGTTCTTTTCTGAGTTTTATTAAAATAAAATCACCGATATTATATGCTTATCACAACATAAAGTTGCTACACTTTAATTAGTTTTTAAAATTGTATCTATTTTATCAACATCCAACTCATTCCCATTCTCCCCACCTGCGGATCCCATGATAAATACAATCCAAGCCGGTTTGTGACGATAGTAATTTACTCACGTTTCTATATTTAGTTTAAAATAAGAAAATAATTCAAAGAATGCCATGTACTGCGCTTTAGTAAAAAAAAATATCCCATGACAAATCCATTTTTTTAAATCCGAATGTAAAACGTTGACGCAGAAAACACACTTTTCTTTAGGGAGGAGAAATCCAACCTGAAAAGATTTTATTAGCAGTCGTCGTCAGTCAAATAGTGCTGTATTGTTGTTTACATTTCACCTTGAAGTAGAAAGGTGCGAAAAGCAATCTTTGCTATTTAACTAATTAAAATCTATATTCTTCAAATTAATTTCTTTTCCACAGGAAGATGTCGAGTCTACAGGATTTCGAGCCTCACTTTATAGAACTGACCTTTGGCAAGTGGGCAGAATTGTTAGTTCAATTTCAAGAACGGGAGCGACTTATCCGTCGTTATGAAGTTGAATTGGGGGAGGAACGGGTGCGTCAAATTCGAACGGAGGAGGCAGTGCACCAAACGAGCAATAATAGCAATGGAAACGGCAACGCTTCTGCAACAGCATCAACTTCCGGATCAAGACTTCAGGAGGAGGATGGCCCTCCTCCCCCTAAGCGAATGAATGCTAATATTGCTGAAGTGGAAGAACTACCTCAGCCTGTTTCCCAACAGCAACTGCCGAGTCAAGGAAGTCACAAGCTGATTTGGAAGGGGACTCTTGAATGGCATGAAAAACAAAGAGGTAAACAGTCAATATTATGATATATGAACCCAACTTACAATAATGAATTAATTATGTAATTTTCGATAATATTAAGATCCAGCGGGAGGCCTCCCAATAAAGACACCGCGACTGTTGGTTGCTAGCGCATTTACTAATGTCAACAGCCTGCCGCTGTTGAATGGTGACAATTGGCCAGGAAAATTGATAATGCAGCTCATCCCCAAATCTATAATTGGAATGTTGGGTGCAAACTTCCTCGTTCGAGATGTGAAGGCCGTTCACTTTTCCGTCCAAAGTGGAGATTCTTTGAATACGTTAACGAGAGTGATGGACGCTGGATACGTTAGTTTTAAAATTATAATTTAAGGAAATGACTACATTGTGCTGTACCAATTCCATCTCTTTTGTTTTACTATGAATAATTTTTGATATGGGATAAATTAATTATGCTTTGTAATTGTAGGGTGGAGTTGTTCATTTCCTGGGCGGAGGACCGGGAGACATTCAAGGCGATCCTGAGACGCATATCAAGGTCCTGATCTTGCTGCATAGCAGGGAAGGGGTCTTTGTCGGATTTATTCCAAATGACCAAAACGGATTTGTCCAGCATACCAAGGAAGTAATTCGAAAACAAAAGGAAAAGGCTGCAAGATCCAATATTGGAAATAATGTGAAAGTGGAAATAGATAATTGATTCCATTAATGGAATAAGACGATATTTTTATAATTTGAATTTTATCCAGTGTTGTGGCTGTAAATAGCAAATTCTAATAAGACTTTTAAAATAATAATAAGACTTAACTCATTTTTACAATTACATTAATTATTTAAGCACAGATGCGCATTTACGAATTTATGTCATGTCTGCATTATTATTGGTGTTTTATACAGTTGGGAAAGGTTCATTTATTTTAGAACCAGAAAATTGAGTTGAATATGTTGTCACAAAAATGTAAAAGTGAGTTAGTAAATTGCTGAATTCATTAGCACACTCGTCGCTGATCAGTATCTTCACAAAAAAGTTGAAATTGTGTATACCCCATTTAGAAAAAAAATACATGGTTGCTTTGTTCGTTTTTCCAGATTTGGATAGAATTTGCATAAAACCTTGTTAAACTTTCCCAGATTTTCTCTCGCGCGACCTCATATCGCCTTTAAAGTATTAAATTAAAAAGTTGTAGATGTTATCCAAAGCTAGACTATTTTGAACAAGGAGTGATATATTTTGTCGCGAAGGGTAAATGTAATTTGTAAAGTGCCATTTTATCCAAAAGTTTGACTGCTTGCATGTATAATATCTCAAATTTTCATAAAGGTGGTATTCATGAGCATATATTTATTTTGATGCTTTGTAAAGAAAATTTGCTTTTGTTGATTGATTTTTTAAAAATATCCTTAAACACAATTTTGGCTCATTTTCTATCTAATTATCAACTAAACTGATCAGTAGGGAAGCAAGAGTAGATATTTATTTTTTGCCGTTTTCAGAAGAAAAAAAATCCACTAATATAAAGTTCATTTTGACTTCTGGACACTTAGGCCTATAGAATAATAATGTGTATATTCTTTTCCCTAATAAAGCACAATATATAAAAACGGAAGGCAAGGAAGAAAAAAGGAATTTCCATTACTCCGTGTCCGTGGCATAAAATCTCCTTACCATATAATCACAATCACTTTTTATAGATAGTGTCCTCCCAACGAAGAATATAGGTAGGTTTGTGTGCCTTTGCTTTTTATCTTCACTGATTTCACTTTTCGCTCAACTCATTCCGATTCACTCAGACGACTTTTGGGATGCGTAGCCCATTTCTACATCACCACATCATCCCACCACCCACCCTGTCAATGATATGGTCCATTATATTAATACCTATAATATCTGGTCTTGGATTAGTGATGAGTTTCCTTGCTAACAAAATAATATATAGTCGTCTCTAAAGCTAGACATTCACATTATAGATAGGGCATGCCATTTCAACAACTTTCAACTTTCATTGCATGGCTCGCCTTTTATGGTTTTCATCACTCTTTCAGCCTGTTGCTGGCTCTGGCTCCCCATCACAATCTCACTCACGTTTTGGCTCTCCTCCAAGAGAAAGCTAACCTGCTTTCTCTCTCTATCTCTCGTTGTCTGTCTGAGGCCATGAGGTTGTTTCACATGAGTCCACCAGTAAGTGAAATAACACAGCATTCTTACCTCTGCATATTAGTTTACATTGCAATTTGTTGATCTTCATTTGTTGCAGTGCAGTGTAAATGCGCAATTTAATTATCTTCAAAATTGTGCCAACTGAAGAAAATGTAGTGATCGGTAATTGTGGATGGATAACGGAAGCGGGGTAAGGTGAGATCTGATCGTATTATCAGGATATTAAATATATATACATTTTTATATATGAAAGGAGAAAGCAAAAAGGATGATCATTCATCTCTTCACCATCCCCACTGCTCATATCTCAGGTTTTGCGTCAGAACCAAGTGCATGTGATGATGTGAAGTGTAATATATGATGGTGGCATTCCATTCCAGGACTGACTTGGAATACTAAAGTATTTCCCTTAACTCATTCCACATGGAAGTAGAACACGGAGCAACATCTCAATTTAATTGCATTCCATTCCGCACCCCACCCACACTTTTTTGTGAATAATCATTTTCCCTTTTGCATTCTTTAGCTTCCTGGTTTCCTTCTATAGCCCCGTTTTATCAGAGAAGCATCAAACTGAATTTGAGTAGAACAGTGAACCAAAAGGATGACGGTTGCTGGAGAGACCTACTCAAGGTGGCCCTTTGCCACCTGGTGCTTGGACTTCAAGGACACCAAGAAGATCGTTGTGGTGGTTGTCGCCATTGCCCTTCTCCTGGATAGCATGCTTCTCACAACTGTTGGTAAGTTTTAAAAATCACACTTTGATTATTTTATTGGGGTAGTTGAAAGAGCAAATTGAACAATAATTTATGAAGAGTCTTTCCCGAAGATGAAGGTCTGGTGAATCTGCTCTGATTAATTTCATCCCACAAGACTCTCTATTTAATCAAAATTGCATGGCCATACTTTGCACCTATCCCCAAGCTCCTACACTCCAGTCCAGACCCACTCGATCCACAAATGTTTTTTCACTCGTTTTGTGAAAAGGAGCGAATATGGGATGGGATGGAAAATCGATAAATTTTATTGTAGTCTAGTCGACGAAATTGATCTCCGCTCACTCCTGAGATGTGGAATGGAGAAGACAAGGCAGGCAGGACATGAAATGAAAGCCATAAAATGGGGGAAGGAAAGCGAACGGGATAAAAAAAGAAGAAAGTCGTAGAGATCATCATTCCTTACCTATCTACCTACTTTCCAAGTAATATAATATAGGTATAAGTATAATGACTATGATGACGAGGTAGGAAACATGTTGAATGCTGACGTGCCGGGAATATAAAAGAGCAGACTAGACTGGGATATGGTGGAACTCATTCCATTACAATATGCCCTTTTCCTTTTCTGTACTCCAGATCCTTTTATATTGATCATTTATAACTGGGCTGCACCTTCCCTGGCTCTTTTCTTCTTCCTTTCACCACATTTTTCTCTTCACATTCGGTATGCTTCTTGAAATTATAGCCCATTCCGATTCGGATTGGAAGGTTGATATAAGTGGATTAAATGACCTTTACAATGCCTTGGTTGGAGAATAAATCGATGATAAAAGGATGGGCATATAGATCACATCATGTAGAATAATGACCTCTCACCGTTAAAATTTTAAAATCATGACTACTTTTCTATTTGAATATTAGTGCCCATAATCCCAAAATTCTTATACAACATTCGACATCCCGGAGAAGAAGAATCTGGAATACGGGCGAAAGCAGAGTACGACAAGATTATGACACAATCCTCAGCATCATCAACAACATTCAATAATTCCACAGCCAATTTTATATTAACGAGGAATGAAGAGCAGCGGAAGCAGAACGTGTCAAAGGACCTGGCCGATGAGAATGTGGAAGTTGGAGTTATGTTTGCATCCAAAGCAGTTGTCCAGCTACTTGCAAATCCATTCGTGGGTCCACTCACAAATAGGTAAATAGATATAACAAAAACAATAACAAAAAAGTTAAATGACCATTAAAAAGTGTGCTTAATTATTTGGATTAAACAGGGTCGGGTACAGCATCCCCATGTTTTGTGGCTTTCTCATCATGTTCCTGTCCACATTGAGTAAGTTTTGCTGTCACCGGAAATTCAATTTAAATGCAAAATAAATACTGAAATTCTTCTACTTTCTCTTTTCCAGTATTTGCATTTGGGAAATCATTCGGGGTGCTTTTCTTTGCCCGGTCATTGCAGGGGATTGGCTCATCTTGTTCTAGTGTTTCAGGTAAGGACAGGGACTTGCGGCATGTTTTTCTAGATGACATTGGATTTTGTAATGAGAATGATGACTTTGCATATTTATGATAGGAATGGGCATGCTAGCGGAACACTTCCCGGAAGACAAGGAGCGAGGTAACGCGATGGGTCTGGCATTGGGTGGCCTAGCCCTAGGCCTGTTGATAGGTCCTCCATTCGGGGGTGCCATGTATCAATTTGTTGGGAAGACAGCTCCATTTCTCTTATTGGCAGCTTTGGCGTTGGGGGATGGCTGTAAGCAAAAAAATATATGGCACTTCCACCCTGACTAGTCATATTTGACAGGAAACTTGACAGTTTTTTTATCTCTGATTTCAAGTGCTACAATTAGTTGTGCTCCGACCAAAGGTCAGGCCCCAGGTGGAGATTGCCCCTTCAATTAGTGAACTATTAAAAGATTCCTACATCATTGTGGCTGCAGGTAACATAATTATATTTTTTTTTATCTCATCGTCAGTTTGGAAAGTGGCAGGGGGTTGAAGAAGTTCCTGTTTTTTTCTTAGGTGCCATCACATTTGCCAACTTAGGGATTGCCATGATGGAGCCCACCCTCCCAATCTACATGATGGACAAGATGGACGCTGCTGAGTGGGAGTTGGGCGCTGTATTCCTCCCCGCTTCCATATGCTACTTGGTGGGGACCAACTTGTTTGGACCGTTGGGTCATCGAATTGGAAGGTGGTTGGCTGCAATGCTCGGACTAATTATTATAGGGATCTGCTTACTCTGCGTAAGTAAAAGTTAATGGTTGCCATGTTAATTTTTCATAGCAATTTAAATTATCTCTGCAATATTTATTTTTGCTTCTATGAAGATCCCGATGGCCTCCAAAATATCCCATTTGATCCTGCCAAATGCAGGCCTGGGCTTTGCTATTGGGATGGTGGACAGTTCAATGATGCCGGAGTTGGGCTACCTGGTGGATATCCGACATGCGGCTGTGTATGGCTCGGTTTATGCCATCGGGGATGTGGCATTCTGCTTGGGTTTTGCAATTGGTCCAGCGGTGAGTGGCTCCCTTGTGAAAAGCATCGGCTTCAAATGGATGCTCGTTGGGGTCGCAGTGCTTACCATCATGTACGCCCCATTCCTCCTCATCCTCCGGAATCCACCGACCAAGGAGGAGGATAAGTCATTAATCATGGGGGAGAAGACATCCGTCAACTATGTGGATTACAATAATCTTAAGGATGACGATGAAAGACCAAACTAACATAAATTATATTGCCATCATACAATTAACAACAATTTCTAAAAAGTTCTAGTTTTATTCAGCCTATTTTTAATCTCCGGACAATATGCTAATGCAGGAGACGATGGTCTCCATCCCAATGTATGAAATGTAGCTAGAGGTGACAGGGAACAATTAACTACGCTTTAACGCAATGAAATAAATGTAGTCGAAATGTAGCTAAAATTATAACTATGAACAGAGTTAAAAACAGCAACAATCAATATTCATAATTTAGTTTTATTGATAATTTGCATATGATGATTGAAAGTGAGCTTTGTTGAGGTGCCTCGACATGACATGACATTTAAAAATAACTTCCCCATTCTACTTCCAAACGTTACCCAAAAAGTACCCTATCTTTTTACCCATGTGCATAGCCTGCTCATCAGTAAAGTTCCCGTGACCACCGCCAGCATACAAGTAGTACTTATTACAAATCCCACTATCATCCAGCGCATCCTCTAACATTTCCCCCTGGTCAATTGGAATCAAATGGTCAGCATCCCCATAGAAGCTAATCGTCGTCGGCGAAGATGGACTCACATATGAGGTGGGATTATTGAGGTAAAAAATCTCCGGATTTTCTGCAAATGTTGTGTTCCCCACCAAATAGATCATGAGGGGATCTTGATTAAATTTCTCATCCACAATGTTTGCAGCTCCCACGACATTTATAACGGCATCAACATCCCCGGTCTCGTCAAATCCGTATGAATACAACAGGGACAGATGAGCACCGGCAGATTCCCCATATAAAGTGAAACGTGGGTTAATCCTGTATTCCTGGGCGTGGGATTTTAGGAAGGAAATTGCCAAGCCAACGTCCTCCATTTGCTTCGGCCAACTGGGACTTTCCACGGTTGCGAGGCGGTAGTTCATGTTGGCAAGGGCAAGATGTGGAAATGTTTGGGAGAAATAATAGACGACGTCCTGAAACATTTCTTTGCTCCCGGCTCTCCAAGCTCCTCCGTGAATTAGCAGGATAACCTATATATAGTAAATTGCGTAATTAAATGCATAGTCTTAAATTAAATACCTTAAATGGGTAGTTTGAAGATCACGATTTTGATTCTTGATAATACTTTTGTTGTTGCCATGTCTGAATTTGTGGGGATGTAAAGATCCATTATATGTCGGGGGTCAAAACCGTAGGACAAATTTTGGTGGATGGTTTGCTCCTGTCGTGTTCCATCTTTTAAAACATGTTCGTATTTAAAATCATTATCAAAATAGTATGTAAAAGTGTGGACTTAGTTCTCTTACTCACCTTCAGATTCAGATGAAGAAATGGAGTGGATTCCTACGGCAATTATTGCCAAATAAAATGCAATTACCTCAAAACGGCCCATGATTATAACCTCTTTATTGACTGACGCTTAGACTCGCAATCAGAATTGATTTTTATAGCAGTGCTGGTGAATTGCAAAATAATTTATTTTTCGGATTACAAAAACATGGGCGCTTTTGAACATTAACTTGACTTGTAGACTACAAAATTGAATTTATTATCAATCAATTCCAGATTAAACTAAATCCCAAATTCATCAATTTCAACGAGTGTCGTGAGTGTCTTCATTGTAATATTTAAATCACAATATTTAATTTTTATTAATCTACTTTTCACCTCGATCAGCATGAGCACTATCTATGGTTATGCATTTCATAATATACTCGCATATTATGCAACTACGATCATTTTACTGGCAGTCTGGTCCATATTGAATAGGAAGCTCATCTGTCACGACAGAAAGACTATCAATCCAAGGCAGCCTTTTCCAATAATGTGGTAAATAAAACTAGGCAGGAGTTGACAAAAGTACACGTGATACTGTATGAATGCGAAAATCAATCAGATTAAAATTTCCATTAGCGAATTAGCATTCCTATTGGCCAACTTTACGTTCGTATTTATTACCAGAAAACTTAAAAATTCATTTCCACATTCCATATATTAATTAGAAGGCTTCTGGTGACTTTGTGTGACTTTTGCAACCCACAAATGACAACTCATGATCCTCGTCAATATCTTCGATGACCGGATGACCTCTGCTTAACTTTTTGGATCAACTTGTTGAACCAAATGATGATTATAGTCAGCTCATCCCCGGATTGAATTAAATATCAAATGATGGATCCCCGTCTTCCTTGTCAAGTCCCAATGAAAATCATGGGGTTCTGATAGCTCTGATCTAATTTTTATTTGTTGTATTCAATACTGTATTTATTGTTTGTTGTGTTTATTGTTTGTTGTGTTTGTTGTGTTTATTGTATTGAATAGTTGACGTATGCATTTGACGACGAAGAAGTTTACATTCTTGACGTGATATGCTAGCGGCTATTTAGCTAATTGAGACTGGAATTTAGATTGAGCACAACTGTAGCTAGATAGTTAATTCTTGGCTACGTAAAACATTTTCCCAATTAAAGGTCTTTGCGTCAGGATCCTCATTCAATGCCACTTATCATCATAATAATTCATCAGATTTCATCATCTTTGTTTACAAAGGGGATAGGAGATGAGATGAGGTTTGGTCAAAAAAAATCTGCCCATAGTTACAACAAGTACGACTTCTATACATAACTTTTCATCCATCCCAACTTTTCCTAAGGCTAGGCCCATATACGCATACGGTCACGAGATCGAGTCCCACCGGGGGCAGATTGATTTTTGCTTTTTTTTCTCTGTAGAAGTAAATCGAGAATTATATTTGTTTATTTTTTACCCCCCGTCCCCCAGGGGTAAGTTTTTAAATATGTCTGAAAATAAGGGGGAGTGGTCAAATGTCAATTTTTTTTATTGGTGGAATTGATGCACCGCAATGGGAAATGGAGTATTAAGACGCGGTTTTTGCTAAATTTGGATCCTAAACCGTGGGGGAGGGGTCAAAGGTCAAATTTTTTACAAATTTTTTATCGGCGGAATCGATGCACCTCTAGATTATGTGGCATTACTGCCACATTAGGCTGCCTTGTATACAATATGATAGGATTTGGCCCGAATTCATTCATTGGCAGAGTAGCATTACCCCCAGCATTGTGTCAACTCTTTGTAATTTTTCTTTCTTTCCATAATCCACTGGATATACATTTTCTAAAGTCTGACCTGACATAATCATGAGGTCATTTGGAAGAAATCTTCCGGGATGTCTATTTGCGATTTTCTTTTGGCTGCTTGCCCTAGGGAGTATTACCGGTTCGAAAAAAATACAGAAATTTTTAGATCCATTTGAATTTACCAAAGGTAAAATGGGGATTGAAAATGAATTATATGTGTTATATTTATCAATAGGGACGATGGCCTGGAACAATAACTAGGTGCCAAAGACAAATGCTTTGCCTTATATGAAAGATAACAGCCCCGGATGTGGCAAAGGAAAAGTTTGCTGTCGTCCAGCGAATGGATAAGTATGGAGGAGGAACAACCAAAAAGAATGACACAGCAGCCCTTACAGAATAAATGATAGTTTTTAAATTGCAATTTTGTTGCTATGCAATATCTTGTTTTATTTCAAATGTCAAAACTTTTCATGTGAACATCAAATCGAGTGCTGACTCACCATATTTTGAAAGCGTTTTTGCCAATGTTGGCTTCCGTCTTACTGTTAGCATAAAGACCGCAGCTGTATAATAAAATATAAATGACGATATTCTATTGAGACAACCTTACACCTTTGAAATTATATTACTCTTTGTTTGGAAAACTTGGATTGAAACTCGCCAATAGCTTGATAATTCTTTAACCTCTGATGACGAAAATTAGCTGCTCAAACTCCCAACATGAGCTTACTATGTTGCCTCGACGATCTCCAAATTTGGGGCAATGCGAATTCACTTGTGTGAAGGCCTTGACAAAACAAAAAGACTCAAATAGAGAGAAAGTCCCAATCTAGCTAACTTCTTTGACAATATGTCTCAATTGTCATTTTATGTCATTTAAGGCATCCTCATCATGTCAATCACAATCATATACTTCTTTGTCGAGTAAAATGTATATATGTAATTGCGTCTTATGTCTTAATCTTAATTATCGTACGGACCGCGACTGCAACATTTATAATTGTCAGAGGAAGAAGCTTTCCCAATCCACGAAAACCTTGAATAAATTCCACAGAACTTGGACTTGGAGGTTAGCCAAACCACTATAATTTCAATAAATGCTAAAACAGCACTCTCCCCACTTTGGGTTCATTGTTTGCAGACTCTATTTTAGGCTGGAAAAACCCTGTTGGAAATCCCATTATGTATTTGTAGAATTATTCCTTTTTAGTGAGAAATAAATGCTATCTCAATCCCCACATATACCTATACATGCTTAGGCAAGTATTACTTAGCTTTGGTCGGTGACCCTTCATCATATCTCATGCATTTTTCTGAAATATTCAATTCTATTTGTCTTTCACATCGGGCAAGAACATATAACAACCGTTTCTCTACACTTGGGAGACCTTTAACATTGCGATCCTTTTCTGTCCCTTTTGCCTCAGGCCGGATCAATTTGAATCAACATACTCAGAATGGTTATTTATATTTGCCCCTACAACACTTCTACAGCCTGCAAGCCCTTCCACATCGGTCAGTTCATTTTGCCCATCACATCAGTCTTGATATCAGTTTTGAACTGGATTGTTCACATCCACCAACTTTAAATCAAAAATGTTTAAACTATTAATTTTGACTGGCATCATTGGGTAAGGATGGAAAACACTGAAAGTCCTATATTGCTGGAGCTCATGATTTTATTATTAAAAATTTATATTTATAATTATCTAACCTATGTTTTATTCATAGCTTTGCCACGCCGAATGTACAAGGACAGTTGACGCTGCCCTACACTGACCACCTTCCCAATGAAAACTCCACATTATCCTCAGCCATCAAGCTGTACCAAGAAGACGAAGTGAAAAGGCTAGTTTCACATGGGGCCAATGTGAATGAAGAAAGTTTTGGAGATTGGAGAACTCCCCTCATGATTGCAGCAATGGGACTCGGAAATAACAGCGACAAAGGTGTGACCCTTCGAATAATCAAATTCCTAATCGAGAATGGGGCTAATGTGTCGATAACTGACCGAGACGATGAAAGCTTCCTTCACCACTTATTCGCCAAGGACAACTGTCTCTCCCCCTCCGAGTTCCACGACTTTGCCGAATACCTCGTGTCAAAAAATCTTACCTATTTATTCGGTGCAGCGATTACTAAACCCTTCGGAAACATCGCGTCCAAGCAGACTCCATTAATGCGGGCTGTGTGGCACATAGATGTGGACAACCCCACCATATCACTGCTTATCGGGAACGGGATTGACATCCGCCAGACTGACTGGACAGGGGGCGGACTGTTGTATTTTGCCGTGGCTGGGAATAGGAGTGTACCCTTCCTAGCCTATCTTGTGTCTCTTGGAGCTGATTGGGAGGTTGTGAACTTAATTGGTGAAACATTGATCCACGTTGCGGCCCAATATGGGAACGTGGATGGGCTTAAATACTTGTTGGGTTTGGGGTTGGATCCGAATCCACAGGAATTGGCAGCATTGTTCATGGACACCCCCTCGCCATTATATGTCGCGATTATCAATAACAAGGTGAATCCTTTGGAGGTAGTTCAAGTCCTACTGGAACATGGTGCGGATCCAAGTATTCTAGTTTCTCGTTGGGCTCATCTCTCAGTGGCTGCTGATGACAGGGACAAGGTTCTACAGTTGGTTCGACAGCGTGTCATGGAGCTAAAAGACAAACATGTGTAACATGCAAAGCTTTTATAATAATGCTGTTGAAAATTACAACATTTGCCGGCAAATATGATTAGCGGAAAATAAATGAGTAAAAAAACTCAACCAAATGCTTGTAAAATGTAAGTTTAATTTTATTGATAGTTTAATTATGATGACTGAAAGCCAGCTTTGCTGAGTTGCCTGGACATGACATCACGTCTCCAAATAGCTTAACATGCAACCATGCCCATTCTACTTCCAAACATTGCCCAAAAAGTACCCTATCTTTTTACCCATGTGCATAGCCTGCTCCTCCGTAAAGTTCCCATGACCACCGCCAGCATACAAGTAGTACTTATTACAAATCCCACGCTCATCCAGCGCATCCTCCAGCATTTCCCCCTGGTCACTTGGGATCAAATGGTCAGAATCCCCATAGAAGCTAATCGTCGTCGGCGAAGATGGACTCACATATGAGGTGGGATTATTGAGGTAAAAAATCTCGGGATTTTCAGCAAATGTTTGGTTCCCCACCAAATAGATCATATAGGGATGCTGATTCATTTTTTCATCCACGATGTTTGCAGGTCCCACAACATTTATAACGGCATCAACATCCCCAGCCCCGTCAAATCCGTAGGAATACAACATGGACAGATGAGCACCTGCGGATTCACCAAATAACGTGAAACGTGGGTTGATCCTATATTCCTGGGCGTGAGACTTTAGGAAGGAGATTGCCAAGCCAACGTCCTCCATTTGCTTCGGCCAACTGGGGCTTTCCACGGTTGCGAGCCGATAGTTCATGTTGGCAATGGCGAGATGGGGAAATGTTCGGGAGAAATAATAGACTTGGTCTTGAAGCATTTCTTTACTCCCGACATACCAAGCTCCTCCGTGAATTAGTAGGATAACCTGTTTATAGTAAATTGCGTAATTTTAAATGTGTAGTTAAAAGATCACGCTCTTGATATTTGACAATACCTTTGTTGTTGCCATGTCTGAATTTGTGGGGATGTAAAGATCCATGACATGTCGGGGGTCAAGACCGTAGGACAAATTTTGGTGGATGGTTTGCTCTTGTCGTGTCCCATCTTTTAAAATATGTTCGTATTTAAAATTTTAAAATCTTAGCTTGACTTATGTAATAGTGTGTACTTAATTCTCTTGGTTACCTTCAGATTCAGATGAAGAAATGGAGTGGATTCCTACGGCAATTATTGCCAAATAAAAAGTAATCACCTCAAAACGACCCATGGTTAAGCTTGTCATTACTAACTGACGCTGACTGACTGACACTCCCAGAAGCTTTTTATAGCAGGGATGGTGAATTGAAAAAAAAACAATTTATTTTGCATGGATGCTGTTGAAATTTAAATTTAGCTTCTGGACTGCCAAATTGAATTACCTAGTTAATTGTCACTAAACTGCAGGATTACTTTAAAACCCAAGTTATGTAAGCGACCGTGTGTCTTCATTGTAATTTTAAAATACTTTGGGTTAAATATTAATCCACTTTTCGCCCTAATCAGTACTAATATGATCAGTATCTGTTGACGTGCATTACATGGGTATATAGGTTATGCAACAACAAAACAACTAATTTTAAAGGCAGCCTCGTGCATGCCCATGAATTATGTTCAATAGGAAGCGCATCTGTCACTACAGAAACGTCAATCAGCAACAACCGTTTCTCACAATGTGAGAAGTAAAACTTAGCATGACAAAACTACATGTGTGGCACTGCGTGAATATGGATATTAATTAGATTTTAATTATAATGCTTCATATTAGCCTACTTTACATTCATATCTGTTACCAACATATCTTAAATATTAAATATATTATGCATTTCCAAATATTAATCAGAAGCAATCCGGTTGACTCCAGTTTCTTGAGTGTGTGAAAGCGGCACAACGTAACAAGTAACCACGTTGGGAAGAACACTACGTTCTTTAAAAAAACCAGAATTAATTGGGCTACCTGGTGAATATCGAATATCCGACATGCGGCTATGTAAGGCTCGGTTTGGACGCTGCATAAAATATTTGGGATGGGACGGATCAAGGATGATGAAAGACCAAATTAATATAAATTTTATTGTCATGCAGCATTAACAAAAATTATAAATTATGGTTTTATTCAGCCCATTTTTAATCCTGGGATCTGCTAATCCTGTAGTCGATGGGCTCCATCCCGATGTACAAAATGTAGAGGTGACAACGACTAATTATAATTATACTTAACGAAATGAAATATATAGTCGAAATGTACCAAAAATTATAAGTTATAACGTATGTCAGTGATCAGTAATCAATATATTAGCATGAAATCATATTATACATGTATGATGCATCTGAACAAAGAGTAAAGACGAATTTCATGAAACTCCTCGAAACCCAAACTGGCATGTTCTGCATAAGAAGCTATTGGCTTGGCTTACAGCACCGCAGACGATTTTGCTACAGAAATACTCTCCGTTCCAAAAGGCAGCCGAACATATAGCCGAGTTAACGTACACGGTCGCAGTATTATATGCAAACGGAGCACAAGTCAACCAGCCCCAGTTTGCCTGTCCCCTGTGGTTTGCGCTGTGCAGGTGGGAGAGTAGCCCTTCCTGACAGGACAGGCAATACAGAGATAGGTAATGCAATGCAATGCGGTAATAGAAAAGAACATCAACAACTGCAGCTGTTTTTAGCCCATATTTCATTCCACAACGTGAATCAGTTTCGTCAAAGAAGCGATAAATTGATAGTATTCAGGTGATCACAATGGATATAAGTTAAACTTTACTTATTTATTTTTTAAAATTTAAAATTAATACCTCATTCAACAAGGTGAATACAATTAAAGTGGATGTGTCGAAAGTTGTAATAATTTGTACATTTATATTTATTGAATTTACAAGTAGAACGTTAAGAAGATGGGTAGTTTGGATGATTTCAAGCCATATTTTATAGAACTGACCTTCGCCAAGTTGGCTGATATGTTAGTTCACTTCCAAGAAATGGAGCGGCTTATCCACCGCTATGAAGTTGAATTGGGGGAGGAGCGAGTACGTCAAATTCGATCTGAGGAGGGGGTGACCCCAATGATCAGTATTAGCCATAGCAACGCTTCTGCATCAGGTTCAGCTCCCCTACCAAGATTTCAGGAGGATGGCCCCCCTCCCCCCAAACGAATGAATGTTATTAGTGAAAGCAATGATCCTGAGGCACAGGCATCTGCAGGTCCTTCATCAGATAGACTACCTCATCCTGGTTCCCAACAACATGGAGGTAAACTGCTAATTTGGAAGGGGACTCTTGAATGGCATGAAAAAAGAACAGGCAAGTGGTCGCATGTCACAATGTCAATATAATGTTTGCCAAATTGCGCAGCAACGAAATGATTATGCAAGTTTTGATA
>JAQIXQ010000631.1:0-23960 GCA_034700485.1 Pseudosinella alba
CTGAAAAAATTGTTTAAATATTCCGTCATTTGAACGCTGGAGAAGAAAAAGCCTGAAAAGTCTGAATCGGTCTGAATGGGTCTGCCCCCAGCTCTAGTACTGACTGATACGCGTGTTATATGTTATGGTATTTATATCTTTGATATGGCGGTGTGATAGGAAAGGGAGTTGGTTGCGTGGTAGGAAACCCCAATCCAATCCCATTCCAAATTAAACTACAGAAATCTACAGCTATTTCTCTGACTTTGCCTGAGCAAAAATATTATGCACTTTCACTTTGCTTTCTCCGGTCGCTACTTTATTCATATTCAATGTGTTGGCTTTTGGATTGGGCTTGGGCTCCAATCCACATCCGTTCATATTTTCCCATGTATGGGATAGAATGGGACGGAGAGAACCTTCCTGGTTTTTTGTAACGTCAAAAAAAAGCAAACCAAACCAACCCAAACCCAAGTTCTGTAGCAATAATAGTAATCGCAACGCAATAGCAATAGTAATAATAATAATATGTAAGGCATAAACCGGGCGGGTGCCGCTGGAAGCTCTTCCTCGTGAATTTTTTATGGGCTCCTACTTAACTATACATGTTGTAACCTCCTATCTTCTCGTAACCTCCCTATGAGCCCTGTAACCTCCCAAGTCTCGGTGACCTCCCTTAAGTGGTGGTTATGATGATTGATGCTTATGCCCTGCTATAGCTCAATCAGAATCAAAAGAAAGAAAACGGTTAGCACAACAAATCAATGGGTTCCTCCAGTCAACACACAAAGCCAGTTTAACTTTAAATTGATTTATTTTAAATCATAACGTAGATTGGACTGATAAGTAGATTTAGATTTAATTTTAATTTGAACAGATTTAAAATTTAATCGATGACTTGAGCTCGCACTGTCTTCAGGATGGTCTGGTCTGGTAGGTAGTTCAGTTGCGACTGAAGAGGGATGGTGGTGGAGTGGAGGTTGTCGTCTCCTTTGCTTGTAAGTGAGATGACGTGGAGTTTTGGAAGAAAGGACTTTGGTGGTGAGTGGAGGGAAGTGAAGCTGAGCCGCTGATGGCTCTGTTGTAGAGCTGTGGTTCATGATCACGTTCATGATATGAACTGGAAGATGGCAGTGGTCGTTACACAATTCTCCCCCTCGAAAAGTGGTTGTGGGAGGAGAAACGGTTACTCCTGTCTTTCTAAGCGAATTTTGCACTTCTTGATCTGACGGTTACGTCTATTGTTGAATTTTCTTCTTTTCTGACCGTACCGTTTGGATTCAGGAGAAAGTTGGCGTCTGGTTCTGGGCACTCCTGGTGGCCGGGGTGGAAATAATCTCTTGACAGGTTTCTGGAGAGGGGCTCGGTTGTCATCTTGTCGACGAACTGGTCGATGTGGTGGATTGGATGTCCACTTCTTGAGCATAGGTGGTAGCTTATTCAGGGCTGAAGTATCTCGTTTGTACATAACTTCAGTTTCTTCATCCTGAGCGGGTGGCATTGAAATTGGAGATGAAGGAGCATGGATTTCGAACATTGGTTCATCATCATCCCAATTCTCGTTGTTATCTGGAGGTGGTGTCTGATTCACGGTGACCCTTATTTCTTCCTGAGATGGTTCGGAAAGATGAAGCTCGTCCAGAAACTCGTTTTGCACGTCTCTAATCCATCTTGGTATGGAGTTAGACCGGAAAACGGAATTGAGCTCTTTCTCAGATTGAGGATTGACCTTGATTATATCAATTAGCTCCTTACAATTGATCACTTCAGATGGTGGTTCATCGATCGTCTTTGCCCGCTGGTCACGCCAGTTATGAAGTCTACGGAACGCCGATTGATCTTCCAAAATTACAGAGTATTTTCCGATGTCGTCTTCACAGCTAGTCTTCTGCTTGGTTTTATAGATGGATGATGTCAACTTATTACTTGGTGTAATCGGATTTAGATTAGAATGCTTCCACTTTAGGTCCATCATGGATTCTTTCAGCATTTGCCAACAGATCATGAGCATGGATGTGTCGCACTGGGCGTAGAATAACATGTCGTCCGGAAGTGGATGAACGCGCCAGTTCACTGGATTGGAGTTGACTGGATCACACGTTGGGCGCCAATTTGTAACCTCCTATCTTCTCGTAACCTCCCTATGAGCCCTGTAACCTCCCAAGTCTCGGTGACCTCCCTTAAGTGGTGGTTATGATGATTGATGCTTATGCCCTGCTATAGCTCAATCAGAATCAAAAGAAAGAAAACGGTTAGCACAACAAATCAATGGGTTCCTCCAGTCAACACACAAAGCCAGTTTAACTTTAAATTGATTTATTTTAAATCATAACGTAGATTGGACTGATAAGTAGATTTAGATTTAATTTTAATTTGAACAGATTTAAAATTTAATCGATGACTTGAGCTCGCACTGTCTTCAGGATGGTCTGGTCTGGTAGGTAGTTCAGTTGCGACTGAAGAGGGATGGTGGTGGAGTGGAGGTTGTCGTCTCCTTTGCTTGTAAGTGAGATGACGTGGAGTTTTGGAAGAAAGGACTTTGGTGGTGAGTGGAGGGAAGTGAAGCTGAGCCGCTGATGGCTCTGTTGTAGAGCTGTGGTTCATGATCACGTTCATGATATGAACTGGAAGATGGCAGTGGTCGTTACAATGTGATATGTGTATGGATTTCCTCAGAGATATGGGATAGGATAGGATTATGCTTTAGCTATAAATGGAGAGAATGTGAATGTGTGTATGTCTTTATGTCAATATCAATAAATTTTTAGGGGATATTTATACCATTATCAAAATCCAACACTGTTTCCGGTATAAAAAAAAAGTCTGTGGAGAGTTGCGAAATCTACGAAACATTTCCACTCTCACACTTTTACATTTTGCCCTATCTGGGAAGTCATTTTGTATTTGCCATGTCATTTTTTAAAGTGGTCGAAGGGAAAGGGCTCCGCGGAGCCCCTGCTCTTCATGTAATCATTCACCTTTTTTATTCCCTCTGGAAAGTAATGCTCTTATTTACAGTATATCACATATAGGAGGGCAGACACAACACAAGTTCAACTTTCTTTTCTTTTGTAGCTTCTTGCTTTACTTTATATACTTTCTCACAAACAGGAGTAGAGGAGATTATTATGAGAAAAGTAATCGTTTTTGTTTCCTAAGACATCCGTGGGGAATTGTGAGATTGTAAAGGAAGGAGGAAGAGGGATGGGAATGGGATGGATGACTTCACCGAAAATCTTCCTTTCTTTCCCCAAATTCCGTTTCATTTTTCTCTCCGTAAAAAGCAAAATATTATTTACTTTTGTTATTTTACACTCCAAAACAAGGAAAGGAGGAGAAGAATGAAAGAAGCCGAATTAAATTCACAATTCATTCGAGTATTTTTTTCATAATAAAGTTCATTCTCAACGCTCACGCTTGGGAAAACTCCATTGGATTAGGATACATACACAAGCCCAGAGTTTTCTTTCATGTAAACATGTAAGAATTTTTTGAAATTACAAATTCCAAGTTTGAAAAAATATGGATAAAGGAATATGCTACATTTCAGACCTTAGTTAGTTTTGCAACATGCACAAAGCAATCCCCCAGATAAATTTATAGAATGCACCTCAAAATTACCATTTTTATAAGTAGATTAAAAATTACTTTATTGTGAAATGTAAACATACCTGGAATAATATGTCTTCACTTGGGATCTTTCATAAATACAGATTGATGTCGTTTGCGACCAGACCACAACGAGCACAATTTTTATTTTATTTTTGGAATGGGTAAAGTTATTTTTTAAATTTATAGTCCTTTATAGAAAGGTAGTAAGTAAGTAGTTAAGTTTACATAAATGTACACTATACCACTCAATTTTCGGTGTTTTTCTTATGTTCCTTCCCACTTATGAAGGTTTGATTTTCAGTCAGTCCAGCCCATTCAAAAAAAAATGAGCGCTTCCTATTCCCAAATACACTTACTTAACTAGCTCCAGTTTCCTTTCCTGTTACTTTAGGTACTGTACTTTCTCACGCACCTCTACAACTTCCGAGCCAAATGTGTGTAAAGGGATTTCACCCTTAATTCCATCTACTTTTTCTTGCTGAATGCGGGCTTTCCCCTCTCCTTTCCTCCAAGCCACTTTCTTCACCGCTGCTTATTTATTGTAGTGATTTTCTTTGCCTGCTTCCGTTCCGAGTGGCTTGATGATGACGAAATTGTATATTGGATGTGATGACTATGCTCCTTTCCCCTTCTTATTCTCACTATTATTGCACAAAAATCAAGGGAAAAAATTGGGGTTTATTGCGTTGCTCTCCATTGTTGTCCAAACACATTATCGTCCTCAGTCGTGTCCTGTCTCTCTTTTTATTCTCCGTTGGAGTGCATCGGAAGCTGTGCACATGTGTGTGGGTGTGTGTAGGTGCATGCAAGTCACCCCATAAATAAAATCAAGTCTTGTGCTTTCACTTTCCCTTTCCTCTCTTTAGAAATAGGTTGGAGGTCTTTTATCAACCTTGCCTTCCGTATCCCATCCCGTCGTCGTCCGCGTCCTGCTTTCCTCTCCCCTCTTGTGTAAATTAAATGGAGTGGAAAAAACGTGGTGGCCACAGGAAAAGGGGGCCAATGGCATTCCTACTCGCCTATTGTTGACGATGAGCTTTCTGTTGGGAATGAAATAACTGCCGATGATCATGCCGATATAAGTGAAAGTTGGAATAGGAATGTTCATGAATTACATAATGCATATAAGTACACTGAATGTGAAATCCTCTCTCGTCTCATGAGTCACGAGGGATGATGATGATGAAGTTAATTCCTTGCTGGGTTCTATGCTCTGGACATTATAAACAGTTTGATTTTGATGCACCTCGTATGTGTTCCCGGAGGAGACAAATTATCCATCCCTAATGTATTTTTACGACATGTACCATTCCATTAGCAATCCATTCACGTCAGCAACAACCTATAATCACTCACCCATAAACTATTCTGATTTTATGGAGTGAAACTGTCTAATTGTCTAATTAAGATGCTTGTACATCCGATTTGCACGTGACTACATAAAAGTCCTCATTAGCAATCCAATCCAGAGTCTTGCTTCTTTTTTATGTACTTGTCATTGTCATCGTAAAACTGAATCAGGCCAATTACACCTCTCCTTTTATAGTATGGTAAGTATTACTACTTTCACCACCACTTTCACCACCACTACCGCATGTAGTGCCGCACTATTGTTGATATTGTTATCCTTTTTCGCATTGTTACATTGATAGCGGTCTCCTCATCAGGATCATAATCATTTTTACACTGGCGAGGACTGGGATAGGGCTAACATTTGGCTCATTGAATGAAGTTTTTGTTCTCCCTCCGCTCATTCAGGGGTTGTGCGGTGAGGGCATTTTAATAGACTACATCTGCCTCTCCCCTATTGTTTTCCTATCAGGTCAGCTATAATATAGCACAATACAAACACTGAAATAATCCTTTGGGCTTTACAATTCTCATCATGTATAAAAGGGTTCATTAATGAATGGAAGGGTAGACCAGACCACACAATGGCTGTTGTTAAGAGAAAGTATCATATTAGAGAGGTAGGGATGCAGTAGTATCATTATTATTACCTTAAGTGTATTGTAAGAGAGGACTCCACTGCCAGAGAGTCTCCCAGAGTGAGAGTGAGTAAAGTAGGAAATAACAAGAAATCAAATGAGGATTTGTGTCTCACTTTCTCTCCGTCCCACTCCCTCAAAATAAATGGTAACAACCACCTTGTTCCTGTTATATTATATTAGTATTTATAGCGCCTCTGTTCTCCAATGTCCTGGCTTCAGTTTCTCTATTCACCATTCACCAAACCACTGAGAATTATGTCGCCGAGTGGGTACTGACTGGGTATAATGCATTGGTGTCTTGTCCTTTCTCTTGCGGTCCAACTTTCACTTCCTCCGATTTCAACCCAAACAAAGTATATTTTTCAGTGCTGGGGAAAGCTCCCTCTTATTTTGCTAGTTTGTATGAGACTTGAATTGACTTGAGTTGAGTTGAGAAATTTTCGCAGGATTGGTAATGGAAAACAAGAGATTTCCTCGGTTTACTTTCTCTTCCTGATTCTGATTTCAGATAGCAGGAGCTTTCTCCCAATCACAATCAGCTTTGGAGACTTCCAGCCAGATTTCGCATTTCAACCAAATATAGATGTGGAGGAATTACGAGCATACGGATCTATTCCCTCCCTTTCCCCCAGAAAAATCTTTCCGGCACTACGTATGCGTATCACGTGTATGCAAGTGGGTGAGTTAATGAGGGGACAAAATCCATTAATTCAGACCATTAAGCTCCACACCTAAAAAAGAGGTTGGTTTGGTCGGACGGGATTTTGGGTGGTTGGCTTTCCCTCTCTCCAAAGTAGGAGATAAAATTAAGGGGAATAACAAACGACACACAAACATCCACTATCCGATTCGGATCAGCAATGTAAATGATCTATCCTTGTTTGGACAGACAAAGTATTTATCTCTGAGCCTGCTTGTTTGTAACTTGTCTGGGTTGGTCTGCAGAATCAAAGCAAAAGCTTACGTAAATACATAAATAGTTTGGGAAAGGACCAGCGAGAAAGACTTCCTCTGTCCTCTTACTTTCTCCTGCTTGCAAAAACTTTCACTTCTTCTCCCGCACAATATGCAATTATTTTGTCCAATGAAATGGGGGATAGCTTCTAGTTAGAGCGGAGGAATGGATAGAATTATAATGGCCGTCGTTTGGAGTGTTTCTCTGCCTTTCTCCCTTCCTTGTATAGAGAAGGAGGAGGAAGCCTTTGCTAAAATGCTAATATTTACTATTATATTATTATTGTTTCACCCACACTCAACAGCTGAAAAGGATTGGTGGATGAAGAGGGGTACTCCTCTCTCTCAACTGCTTTCACTTCGATGTAAAATGGCTTTAAAGTCAATACTCTTGTGCAGAGCCCAAGCCACCGTCATCAGCAACCATACCGAGAATTAATATAGTGCTCTTGAGGAGACTGTTGGCGGTGAACTGTTTTGTTGCTGCTTTCTCCACCATCACCAACACCACCACCTCCTCTGTTCCTGCTCTCTCCTCCTGCCATTAATACCGGGGAACAATGGGATGGGATATTATACTCACTTTAACATTGGTTGGTGTGGGGGAAGGAAGGACAAATGGGACCACATTTATGTGTTAAAAAGTCGCATTCATTTCAGTTAGTGGAACACTGATAGTGTGTAAGTATAATACTTCTGTAGGTATGGCTAGTACTTCACTTTGGATGTTGCACACACAAGATCGCCGGATAGTAAAATGTGGGTCTAGTCCAACTCCTTCTCCTAATATTATGGGATATTGGATGGGATATGGGATGAGAGAGAAATGAATAGATTGAAATTTAGAACGGGGTTGCCTAACGCATAATATGTTTGGATTTAGCTGGTCTGGTCTGGTGACCGTATTTTACTCGCCCAGTTAGGTACTTTTCATTTCATACTGGGAAAGAATTTGGGTTCTGGATGAATTTTTATTTTTCAGAAAAATAATGCTACACATCTAGGTACTCTATATTTATAAGTAATAATGCTCGTGGCAAATGTAATATGTGTGGGGTGGTAGATCGTGGATGGGCTTTTACTCTTCCTGACTCTCTTTTTTGAAAAAATAACTGCAGCAATAGCAATGGCATAGGAGTAATAACAATAATATTGTTTTTAATCCTTCTCTTCCTCTCTCCGGGTTTTTTGTCAAAAAAAAATATGGATATATTTTATTTTGGCACACTGGCCAACTAACCACACAGACACAACCGGATTAAATGCCGGGTTGGCTAGCGGATACTTCTAGTCTAGGCTATGTTTACAAGGGGGGAAATGAGTGTAAGCCTTTTCTCATTTCGTTAAAATGGTTTTACTTAGGTATGTGCCTCCTCTTCCTATTTCCGTTGGAAATCCATAATGGGAGTAATGTGGATGGACAATGGTCAACAATAATTCAAACGGGGGAATAGTAAAGGGGAATTGTGCTAGTTGTCTCTGAACTGGGATGAGTGAAAGCTAGAAAAAATACGACTGTTTTTACAGTGGCAATATTGGTCCTCTAGAAGAGGTAGTTTTTTAGTTTGTGCTATGTAGATGAGTGGCGATTTTGGCGGAGCGATGATATAACAAGACTGCGTATGCACACGTTAAGAGCTCTGTAGCCCGACTGAAGGAGTTTCAATGAATTGGCTTTCTCTTTTGAGCTGGCTCTGACTCTGGAACTGGATGGGGGAAGGGGAGTGTGGAGGAGAAAGGGAAAGGTTGAAGCAAGAGGAAAGAAAGGAGGAAGATATCCTCCTGGCTTTAACTTGGCCAAGCCAGCTCCAGATCCTACTTCATTCCATTTCATTTCCATTATATTTGCTTCAGCTTGGGACGGGTTGAGTTTGGACTCATGTTGATATGGATGGTGAGCTGAAATGGATGCCGGGAATTGGGATGGATGGAATAGAAATTCCATGCAAGGCATTGGCATGGCATACCATTCACCATTCCTTTCCCTTCCATTATTGCTGGAGCGGGTGGACTAATGGAAGGTTCGTTTTTGGAAATAATGAGCCAGCTAGATATGTATGGGGCACACGACTGGAGGGATGTGGGGAAAAATTGTGAATGAAGGCCAGAGCCCAGGATTTTTTGGAATCCTTCCTAAATTCCCGACCATGATTGAGAGGTTTGAGCTCTCCAACCGACGTATTGAACAAAGTCATGCTTGTCTTCCTAAATGTGGAATATGATGATGTTGATATTGATGACAGAAGGATGGAATGGTAATGGAATTGATTGAAAAGGGAAACTCTTTGAGGGTAAGTAAATAAGTAAGAGGGGTATATACAGAGTGGAATATGAATAGATACATAGATACTTTTTTTGTGGTTTAGTTGGCGTATTTAATTTAATCTCCATTTTGGATTGAATTTAGACCATTCGGTTTTGTTAACCTTTCAATTTTCAAACTTTTAAAGGACTCCCATAATTCGATGCATCATGTCATCTAGTTAGAGCAATGTTGCAATATAGAGGCTTTAGTGATTTCTAGTTCCGCATGTCCAGAAAGCATCATATCAGACAGATTTTTAAAACAAATGCAGATGCCAAGCCAAATAAATATTCTGTGAAAATAAAGCAAAGCCGACAGTAAATGTAAAGTACATTCACATAAAACCTTAAAACTCTGGATAGAGACAGGCTTGTCTAGTAAGTTGGACAAGAGGATAGGACAGGGACAGGTTGACATCGGGTATGGGTGACAGTCGTCGAACAGATGAAAAGTGTCTGACTCCCCCTGCTCACACCCTAATACAAGTTCAACAGAGTTCAATTATATCAGCTCCAAGTGACAAATTGAGTGAATATAAAAGGAATTGTACAAGGGTAAATATAGGTAGGAACACGAGTGTATTAAATCTAGTGAGTGAAAGTGAAGGCATTGCAACATATATTTTGGTAGGGGGATCATCTAGATCAGGATGGCATTGGTTAGGTTTTTTGGTCGGTTGTTCGTGGCTACCTTTCATATACCACCGCCATGCGGATGATGCCGATGCCACCCTTCCCAAAAAATATCTTTTGATCTCATCTCGATGGTGGTGTGGTGGGAAGGACGGCGGAACCCGTTGTCGGAATAAAACAGAGAAAATAGTTTGAAATGAAGATGGACACTTGGAACCAAGGAAATGAATCAACAGATTTCGACAATGTAATGTTGGGTTGGGGGATAAAACAACACGTACTCTGTCCCAACAGTTGTAAGGTCCCGGCCACAGCCACATCATCATCATCAGGTTCATATCAGGAGCTTATATACTCCCATCTCTGATGTGATAAGTAAAAATGGAGCCTATCATCAAGATGCAAGAACATATCCTCCGCGTCACGTATTCTTTGAAGGAAGGATGCTGATAGTTTGAGCTGAATTTTTATATACGAAGATGAATGTCTGTAATCGTGCAATGAAAACTAAATAACTGATAATATTTTAGACAGATGGGATTTCGGATGTGTGTAGGCAACTCTGTATGTAAGGATGTTTCACTTTTTATGTAGGGAAGTCTAAATTCTTTGAATTTTTCTACAGCGAGCAGCCCAGGGATGAGATGAGGAAAAGGGAGGTCGGACGAATGGTCAGATCCGTGGATGGAGGATTATAAAAGAATGATTTTAACCTGATGCAATCTTTTTCCCTGGCTGTATTTTATTTCCACATAATCTCACATCGCGACTGTTTCTCAAAGTCAAACCTGATGTAATACTCGCAACTGACCATACATACAAAAATAATCTATAACAGCTTTTGTTAGCCGAAATCCCTCCAACATGTGAAGTGAAAGTCATATTGGTTGTGAGTAGAGAGCCAACATCCAGAACTCTAAATCCAACCTCGGTTAATTTTTTACGCAGTGTGGTCGAGGTCAGCAGAGTTAGCAATGCAGGACTAAGTTGTTTCCAAATAAAATGGGATGTGATGGAATGGAATCTCTCCATTTGCATACCTTTTCTGTTGGCGTAATAAAATAAAATGCAACCAAGCCATGCCACAGTCATTCCATCATCCCTAACAACGATACAATATTTCGATATGCGATATATTTGGTACGCCTACTCAAAACCCGATTCAGCTGGGGAGAGTACAAATGTCCCTTTCATAAAATCAAGTGAATGTATCATCATCATCATCGATGTTCAATCAATGGAATATTGGTAAAGGGAGCAAAATTGTTTGCTTTATTTCTCCGTTGGGTTGGGGGAGGGGATGAATTTACTTTTATTTTATTGTGGTCATTTATTTATATATCGGGAATGGAGGAGGGAATTTCGTCGAAAAGGAGAAGCGAATTTCGTATCCGTGTTGGGAGCTTTCTCCGATATGCCCAATCTAATACGAAGTGTCAATTCTTGCTGACTTTGTGAGCTCCGGTATAAATATATTTCCTTGCATATCCAATTTGACACTGATAGTTCACGGTTTCGGCCTCTTCCCATCCTATTCCAGAGTGGATGTCCACGAAATGGGTATACGTTTTTATTTGCTAACTATTAAATGACCTTTTTGCTTTGCTATGCAATAAAATAAAATGTCCCTCTTTCTCTGCACTTGCATTTCAGTCATTTATAGTTTGTGAAGAGACTCATTTAGCCTGAGTAACCTTTCCCTCGAGAATTTGATTTTATTCCCCTTGCCGCACTGTCATCTCATCATCATCATCCAGAGTCAGAGTCGAAACAGAAGAGGGAAAGTGTAAACGTGATAGCGATAAACACTTTTAAAAAAAGATGCAACCACCAACCCGCTAATTGTGCATCACTGTATAACACTGTTAAATCATATCATGATCCTTCCGTTATTTGTGAATAAATAGTAAAAGTGAAAGTAGCTGACATCAGCATAAAATCAAAATTCAAGGCAGTTTAAAGCTAAACTGCACATCATCATCACCAACACCTCGGTAAAGTATTGGCACTTTCTCCCATCCTAATTTGCAACTTTCTCTCTTCCTTTTTAACAATTCAGTTTCACAGCTAGCTGCAATGTCCCTGGCAATACTTAACTCTTAATTTGATGATCTTTTTTATATCCTTTTTTATTTTCCTTATTTTTCTCATTCATTGTTGGCCACGGAACAATTTTTTTCTTCGGAGAGAAATGGCAGTGGTGGCAAGTACTGCAATCTGCAATTGTAGCCATTTCAAATTTCAATGTAACATGCTGTGCAGCATTATTACATAACTTCTTTCTGTTTAGGAAATGCTCATGCTCACTCATCCTGAGCATTCTTGTATAACTTTAAAGTGGTCGTTACACGGGCCTCTATCTCCATTCTTTATTCACCGCAGCCCCCTATTTTCATGCTCTTTATATCCCTTTATAAAAGGGAAGTGGGAAGAAGAGTAGAAAAAAGCCAAATGATATAGCATGTGGCCAGTATTTATATGCAAATTTTTAGCACACGCCACTTCTGCTTACTCTCTCTCTCTCTCTCACTTTTCATTCCCCTTTTATATGTAACTATTTCCTTGTGTGGGGAAATACCAAAAAAATGGAGAAAGAATATAATACGAATAAGCTTTGCTTAACTTTCTTTTATAACTTTTTTTGCTGACTTTCACTTTGTGCTCACTAACCCATTCAAAAAGGGAAAATCAGGGAAATGTATGGTGATGGTGGGTATTTTTATACAAAAAATACAGAACAGAACACGTAACATTGTAAGAAAAGTTTTTCTTCGCAAAAATAGTATCCAAAAGTATTGAACCAAAAAGAAAAAGGACGGCGGTGGCGGTGACCCCAGAAGAAAACATCGAGAGTGTATAAATTTTATTGTACTTTTAATACGGATATTATGCAAACTAAAATATATAAGAAACAACATGCTACATGTTTAGATATAAATAGGTACATACATTGTCCGAACAGGACTTGAAGAGAAAGTCTGTTTAGTTTTATAGGCCCATATTCCATGATTATTCCTTCGTCCACATTTTTCTTCAATAAAATGGGATGGTGGAATTTAGCGGGGCAAGTGGATATTAGAAGCTGGTCTGATTTTTCTTCAGTTTTTTGAGCCCTTGTGTATGGTCGTTCGTGTTGTGGATGTGGATGTGGTTTGGCAAGATTTTTTGCTCCTGGACCAGAACTGGAGAAAGTAGGTAGAGTAGGAGGAGGAGGATGGGATGTTTCCCTTTTACCATATACCACAAGAAAGCCGTTTTTCTCAGAATAATGCGAAAAACAATTTCCAGCCAGGGCCAGCCTTCCCCATTCTCGTTTGGAAACTAGACCAATTTCTCTTTTGCAAAAAGGAATATAAAGCGAAGGGTAAGGCAAGGTACTTAATGGCTATAGATGTACATGGGCACCTACATAAAATACCACAAGAAGGAGAGGTAGGTGAAAGCAATATAGCTGCAGGTGGAGGGATGATATGATGGTGCTCCTTGGTTGATGCATTGGAATCTCAAGACACTATTATTTTCCACTGTCTTACTTTCTACTCTCCTTTCTTCTTTATTATGATAATATGAGGATGGCACGGCAGCACTGCCACCACCGCCCCTGCTTCACTTCACGGATCCCATCTTCTTCCTTAATGCCGGCCCATCCAGACTTCCAATCTCATTTCTGCTAATAAATGTGCATTCCCCCTCTTCCCTCCGTCCCTCTCATTTGAAAAGATTTTCCTCTGCCAATTTTTTTTCTCAAAAAAGGGAATGTACTTACTTTTAAGAAAAATCGTGACCATTTGTGTATCGTCATCGTCATGCCATGAAGGAATAAAGGCCAATGGAGATAGGTATATCTGAATTTCTACTTGATTTGAGCAAGTAGGTACATACGTGAATGTACTTACTTGATATAAGATAAATATAATAATGTCCTGAGTAACAATGCGGTTGGGGAAAGTAGCACCAAACATCAGACGCGACCAGACCAGAGAAGATTTTTCTTTTAAATACATGTCATTCTCCTTTCTGTTCTGGACTATTTTTTTCTTCTTCCTCCTCCTTGCCTATGAACATTTAAGTAGGGAACACTATCATGACACGACATCATATTATGGGATATGGGATGGGATGTGTTTGCTCCAAATAGAGTAATAGAGAAAGTAAATGTGGTAGGGAAAGCTGAATTCCCTCGTTTAAAAAAAAAGATTTCCTCTCTCCGTCGTGAACTGTAAAGTAGATGAAGAGAATACTTAAGATGATGATAATAATACAGTGTACATGTACCAAGTGCCCTCATGTCACTGTACTGTAATGTGCAGGCTAACAGTCCCACTTTTCCCTTGATGGCAAGGGGAATAAATGATATTGTAGATTATAGAACTTGCCTCTCTGTGCCTATTGCCTCGCCACTGTTTCCTCCTTTCCTGGTTAAACTACGTAGCATAATATATGGAGTAGAGTTTAGCAATAAATGTACATAGTTAATGCCTACTTTGGCTATATGATGATGGAGGGGAAGCAGTTGCCATTTTGGAATCTCAAATCATCAGTTATCTACCCCGTTTCCTGCAACTGGACCATTAAATTTTCCATGAGGAGAGGAGGAAAAGGAGAAGGGAGAAGATGATCATACATGTCTCTCTCGTTCTCTTTCTCTCTCTTTCTCTCGAACATGGGTATGGCTAAGGTTTGGACATCAGCTAGCTTCGACTTGTTCACAAGTCCCTTCTTTTGGAAGTCTTGCAATGGAAGGGATGGACTATGAATGAGAGAAATGAGATGAGTTGATGCAGTTGGAGAGCAGAAGACAAGACAGAAAACAAAACAGCCACTTTCTCCCAGCTCCGTACTCTCCATTTCTGTTCCGTTTCCCAGGAAAGAAAATATCATCCTTTGAGAACGAGATGGAGAAGGAACAAAAATATAATATGATTCTATTCGTTTTTTTGGAGATGGTCATGATCGCCGACCAACCGCCACAAGTCTACTTCCTTCCTTTTGTATTTTTGTATTGCATCCTCTTTCCATTTTCTTTTTTCTTTCAAAAGACGAGGATAAATGTAAAGAAGGGGAAGATGACTGTGGCATGACATGGCAGTTGGTGATATGGCTGTGGTGTTCATTTAATGGTATTATAGATGCTTACCTCCCTCCCTACCTGGATGAGTATATTATGGTGTGGTAGTGTATTGTGAATGGTGGCCGAACACACGAGATGCTAAAGAATAGAAAATGTAATGCAAAGGCCAACTTTACAAAAAAAAATTGAATTGCTTTCACTTCCAAGTTCCCCACTATTCAACCAACTAACGAAGAAAGGAGAGGGGGAGGAAGTAGGAATAATAAAGGATTGTGATAGTGAGAAAACGATTTACAAATGCCCATTTCCCACTTTTATTCCTCCCGTGAAATGTATTCCCCCTTACTTGGGCAATTTGTAAAAGGGGAGAGGGAGAATATAAAGTACACCTTTACATGCAATAAAAGTATATTTTCCCCCATTCAGCATTGTAGGGGAAACTTCTGAAGAACCAGGAAGTTGTTTTAATCACCCTCTCTCTCCTCTTCCCACTTTCCCACCGTCTCATTGTGCGGATCGGATGGGATGCTGTGTAAATATGGTAGCGGGTCTTTTATATTGCCGCCATTTACCTTTCATTCACTCCAATTTAAATATTGCACGGGCTAATTTTCTCCTGTTGGTTTTGGTTTTATCAGGCTGTGTAGTTAGTCAAGATGAAAAAGTGAGGCCATTTAACTTTAAAACGAATTGATGAAGGAGGAGAATGATCATTAAGAAAGACTCAGCAAAAATGAACCGTAGGAATAAATAAATTGGATTTGATGAAGTTTTGCGTATTAGAGACAATTTTATGTTATCCAGACATCCAGTCATTAACAGATATACTTGGTGGATGGATGCCACGGTTAATAGTTCGAAAATGGTTTGTAACATTAAATAGTACGGATTGCCTTGCTTTCACCCATTTTCCAACTTTTTAGATTGCATGTCCCTCCAGATCAAATCCATTTCTGGATGTGTGAAAATTTTACTGAAATAATCCATATAGAATTGTTGGCGGATATATTTCCCCATTCCCATTCCCTCCCATCCATCCATCTCATCATCATCTCATCCATAATTAAAAATAATCTGGATAAAGTAAACAAGGCTCAAACTTCAACAATGTTACTTCAGAGCTCGGTAATTAAATGAATCCGGAAAAGAGTACTTTTCCTGAGCCTGACTGAAACTGAAACTTCGCTATCCTTTTTAATTGGGGATCATAAAACTTGGGAGATGAGCTTCCGCCACTGGAGAAGCCACAAACTGCATGCTGCACTCATTGTCAGTACGATTTTAAGAGTAACACATAAGCCATAACTGCACCCAAACTTTTCCCATGTCTGGAATAAAGAAACTCTTTTTAATGAACACATATCGCACAGCTTTCATTCATCTCTCTTTTTGGTGCGGTTTGAAAAAGTTCATTAAAATTAATAGAGTAAGCCTCGTTCATGAAGATGCTGACTGGCATGTGGGAAAAGACTGAAAAGGAGGGCAGTGCATTGGGGGCAGAACATTTTTATAATCATTATTGCCCAGACGAATCGTTACTTTCTAGAGTTGGTCAACATTATACTGTTTGATTAATACACACTCCACACTTACTTGTAACTTATTTGTGGACTACATTCGGTTAAAAGGAAAGCTGAAAATTGAGACAATGACAAGTCATTGACAGGTTCCCGATTTTAGTAGTTGATGTAGAAGACTTCCTTAAGTCGAATGTAAGTCTTTCGTATGCGTTGATGATGATATGGACTCCGATATAAATACATTCACTCACTCACTAACACGAGCAAACGGTAGTTTAAATGGGAATATGTATAACGCATGATGAAAGCTGGGCACGTAAGGGAAATAAAGAAACTTTTAAAAAGGGATGCTTTCCGAGTTTGAAAGTACCTTAAATGCCTCCCGGTTCCCCACCTCAACCAGTCAAACGCAAATATAGTTTTAAGAATGGAATGTGAGTAGAAAACTACTAACCACAGATAGACAAAATGCACGTTCCGTGTGCAACATAGTAAAATGGAGAAAATCGGAGGAGAAAGTACTTATGCAGTTTCCTCCTTGCTTGATCTTGATGATAGTAAGTAATCCGGAACATGATAGGGAAAATGGAAGAGATCACATCACGAACGGACCGGCTTAAAAAGATGTATGTACCAAAGTATGTAGGTACTTTACTCATGGTTCCAAGGTGGGAAGCGTTAGCGTTAACTTTTACGGGATTTGGCTACCATTCCATGAAATCCAAATTCCGATTTTCTCGGCTCGCTCAAATGCATGCGGAGATATTTTTATGGCAATGTGAGTTTCGGAGTCCAGTTGAAGAGGAATGCATATTTTGGGATAGCATTGTTAGTTTGAAGATGTGAGAAAATATGTCAAAAGCAGACGGAAATATTTTCAGGTCCGTAAGCTGCCATATTATCTAATACTCCGTCTACTCATGTTTTACGCAGGAAATCCCTAGTAACAATTAGATAAGATGAGATGGTCCACGGTCCCTTATTTACAAATTAGCTGGGATGGTAATGGTAATTACAACCGAAGAAACCAACTGCCAACTAGGTGTGCCTGCTTTTGCTTCATTGTTGTGTAAATTTAATGACCGTGGAAAGCAACTAACCGGCAACCGGGAGAAAGTAATATCCTTGGAAATCCTCACATCTGTTTTCTCTTTTGATGATGTTGATGGGATACGGAAGTGATTCGTTCCACTTTCTTCTCCCCAGTAAGGTTTGTATTTCCATTTTTTGTTAAGTCTACAATAGAGATGCCATATTGTCATCTTCAAGAGGGAAACAATGCAATTATCACTATTTTGGCTTGCATGGAAATGCATTCCTTAAAATAAATCCATCCAACGACAATTTAGTGTATTTATCAAACCGTGCAAAAACCCTGATAAAAAGATTGCCAAGAACTTGCGATATGCCAGAGAAATAAAATAAAGTTTTTATTTTCAATGCAAAACTCGATCCACTTTGGAGCGGGTATGAGTGGTTGCCAGCTCAAGATTAGGAAGTTCAATGCAACTTACAATTAGATCAAATCGTAAACAAATTGCAAGTTATGAGTTATATCTCATTCCTTTCTTAATGATTAGGCTTATTACACCGTTACATTGTTAGAACGAGTGTGGCTATTTGCAGTGTAAGTCATGTAAGATAAAATATGCCATAGTATTAATATGTTCCATCTTCCATCTATGCTTATGTGCCTTGTCCGTAGAAATAATTTTAAATGTCTTACAGTCTCTTCCCTCCCCCTCAAATAACGACTTTTTTAAACATGAGATGAGGAAGGGGAAATTGTAGCGGAACAATATATTCAGTCGTGAGTACAGATTGTCATTTTGCCTAACTACTATGTAAATTGCGGGGCTGAGAATGATTATTTCTTGATGGTGGGATTGTCCCCTTTCGTGTTTTCTTCCCCGAGCACCGCCGACAGGAAAAGGATTTCACTTTTTATCCAGGTTGAGAAGGAGGTAATCAAGTTAGTTTTATTTGCACGGATATGTGTGTGTGGATTGGATGGGTAGCCATCTTTGCATGTAAATACCTAGTCCTCCTCCTTCCAAAATGCTCCATTTTCTTTCAGCATCGTCTGCGTTTATATATTTACACAGGCATCATTGTTATTTCTCGGGTTTTATGGCCATAATGATAAGATGAACAAGCTTATTTATTATTTTGTGAAAACCGTTCATGGAAAGGGAAAGTCGCTCATTTACAAAGAAGATTATAAATTAATACATTTTATGTTTGCGGAGCGAATATTTAATTACATGGAATAATAACCCATAATTACAATTATTAATTCAAAATTCGATATTTTGCTTTTAATGGTCGAAATCTGAGAGGCTTATGCAATGGAATGGAATGGTTTTATATTTCCGCCCACATATTAATTACTCTCACCGTCATATTAAAGTGAAACTGGTATGAATTCCAAATATGTATGTGAAACGCTAATATTTAAATTCCCAACTCCAACATGATAATCAAATAGGATGTGCACATGGAGAAGAAGGTGAGTACCGTGCTGGAATTGACAATGTAGCAGCCGCCACACTCAAACCCGAATGGGGTGCAGGTATCAATCCGCATCTTCATTTCCATTCCCAAACCTTTGTTGTTGTTGATACTTTCCGCTTCCTCGATCATGTTCCCAGCCTCCTCATTATCCTCATCTCCCGTCCCTTGCTGCTTCCCAAAGCCAATCTTCCTCAAATTGACCAGCCAAAACTCGCGAAACTGCCCCGAGATCTTGTGGACATCGCCCATCTCGGAGAAGAGCTTAATAACTTGGACCAGGTAGTGAAGGACCATCACCAGAAAAATGTAGACGCTTGATAGGGGCAACGTGTGGAACCGCTGGGTTTGGAGAGGGATATAGGTCATTATCGTGATATTGATCATGAAGATGGCTTTGAAAAAGAGGAGGAGCCCACTGGTCATCCTGTTGTATTCCAGCATGAGGGAGCGGATGTGCTCATATTTATCAATGGTGGCTTCCACCAGGGAAAGTAAACGCTTTTGGGGATCATGATATGAATGATTCATGTTTCTATTATACTCACGAAGAAAGGCCCGCAACTTTTCTGGGGACGACCTGGAAATCAGAGCTCTCAAGCATAACTTTAGGGACTTGGCCAGGGTGATTGTAAGGAAGAGAAACTGGTAGAGTGCCAGGTAGTAGTAGAAGATGAGGAAGAACTGGATGAGGAAGGAGAAGACTGTGACGATGGCATTACGCGGGCTGGAGAAGTAGGAATCCTCCTTGTGCCGAATGACCAGGGATGTGATGTGGACTGGAAAGCGGGGATGATTTGCATGATTGAAGCCAATTAGCACGATTGAGATGAGGATGATGGTGGGGAGGTAGAACTTTAGGCGGTTGTAGGATCGCTGATGATGAGCCATGTACTTCTGTCTTCCTTCATGGTCTGCAAATTACCAAATAGTTGCAAAAATAGGTATGTGAAATAAAGTCTCAGGAATGTTCAACATTTTCATTGTAAATCGCACGTTTACCTTCCTCTCCGAATATGACATGATCCAAATGATTGATTTTGTTCAAGAAGGAGCAAAGTCTATCCCGTTTCACATGAGCCCAGGCATACAAGACAAAAATGAAAACTAATTGAATCAAATAAACAATGAAGACATGTTCAGGGACTCTGTTGGAGGGACAGTAACATCCGGCATCCGATGGATTACAAGTTGCCCAGTTGTAGAACTGGACTACAAAGTAAATTAGGTGGAGGAGGGAGATCAACTTGGTTGCGTAGAACAGATTCGGCCAGTTCGGTGTGGCCCAGTAGAGATAGCCTGGGCCTGGATCTTCCGAAGTTGTCCTGGCTGTGCTATCGGTGGCTATTTCCCCATTTCCGTCTCTGTTGGAGTTTTCAGGATTTACCCTTATTTGACGTACTGTTACATTGCTACTACCTATGATGTTGGCTGCAAGAAGGATGTTCTTGTACACTTCCAGAAACTGGGGAAGTTGAGGTGAGGGAGGGGGAAGTGGGCTAATTTTGGGTTTAGTTAAGGTGGCGACAATGGACGCAATTTGCAATTTTGAGGGCATTATGATTTGGATGCAGAATAACAAGCAGATATCATTAGAAATGCACAAAATATTTCACTTTATTGCAGACTGCAATTTCCAGTAAAGAATGGTAGAAGAAGGAAGATGAAGTCATGTGACATTCGGGACTTTACAAAGCCAATTAATTTTCTTTAAGTTTCTCCAATTGTCTCCGATAACATAGATGATTCGGTGTCCTTTTCGACTGTGGCTAATCAATTAACCTGTCGAACAGTGAATGAATAAAAGCAAACCAAAAGCGTCATGTTAGGAATTTTCCGCCTACCTTGGGCCTTTTAATTTACTAATCGTAAGGCACCAGTCATATTATATCTAGCAATAATCAATAGCCTATATAAACAATGCCATTAATTATTCGTGTGTGTTTTATATATTCATTCTGGTGGTTGTCTTTATCTTGTCAGTCATAGCATGATCACATCATAAATAAACAAGCACTAACCTAATTAATATTAAGTGCATTAATAATAATTTTGGCATAAATATCAAGAAAATATCTACTAAATACCTGTCTATGTTACCCAATGACGAAAATTGGAAATAAACGGAGTAATTATTTTAATTAATTTGTGTAGGCGAATATATAATGAACTTTGCCAGGACCGACGGCATTTATTAGAAAATATAAATATGTGAGTAAAATATTAATAAATAATTAATTGCTAATTCTGGCATTGGTATAGGTAGCCTAGTCGTAAGTCGATAACTTTCATTTGATTGGAAATTGGAATTCCCTATGGGACAAAATCTTCTCGGTCGATGGTTTTTATTGATTCAAGGTTCGCCAGTCAATCTAAAATGTATGACTGACAAAAGGTAAAGAATTTGGTTATTTGATTAATGAACGAATAATATGACGTTGACGTTGATGGCGTTGTCACTTTGAAGTGCCTACTACTGACAACAGCCATTATTTCCATTTTTTGCAATAGATTATTCATTTGGGGTAAATTGAGAACAGAAGGCTTACAATTAGATTAAAAACTATTCGATATTTAGTAATTAGCAATTACATCAATAACTTACAATTAGCTGTACTATGCATTCAGCACAACTTTATAATTCTCGTTTGTGGACCAACTTGGGCCAAACGTGGACATATCATGAATCCAAAACCTCAGCCACTTCAGAAAATACGCAGTTCATTCTAGATGCACTAGTTTTAAATTATTAAAGAGTTATCATGTTCACCTTTTCAACGGTCAATAAATTTTTGAGTGCTTCAATTATCATCATTTCATCAAGATAAAAGATGAACATTGACAGCAGCCTTAACGTAATTCCTTCTATTATTCACCACGTATAGATAAGCGATAAGCCAAGCCATATCAATTGTTAATTTTATGTAATTAGCGTTGTTCAAACAACATATCATGGTCTAAAATGACATGTTATTCACGTTTCTGGAATTGTGACTGGAAGTTGGGAATAACGTACCTAACTAAACCCATATCTTTGCGTTGCTCACTCACTCTATATTTTAAAAAAGCAAATGTTCCAGTCCACCACCTTCCACCAACCGCTTTGACAGACACGCAGCACACCCCAACTGGTCCATCCAGAAACTACTAACGTAAGAGATTGAGATGATAATGATAAGTCTCCCCAAAGCAAAGTACATATACCGATAGGTCCATATCACATCAACTTATCCTGGACTCTTACAAGTTTGCTGCTGGGAGTTGGTATTGGTAGGTATATAAAAACATGAGAAGCAATGTTGAAGGTCACTTTACCGACAGTCATCGGCTGTAGTACTACCAACACATCAAATCATCACTTCATGTGAAAGAACAAAAATATATTTTTTACAGAGTTTCTCGATACTTAATTAACTTAAATATTTCAAAATGGGTCCACTGCGATGGGGCATCCTAAGTGCTGGGAAAATTTCCCATGATTTCATGGTGGGGATGGCAGTCCTTCCAAAGGAGGAACATGAAGCGGTTGCCGTTGCGGCCAGAAGTTTGGACAGTGCTAAGGCATTTGCCAAAACCCATGAGATCCCAAATGCTTACGGCTCTTATGATGAGCTGGTGAAGAATCCTGAAATTGGTAATTAAAACTAGCACACTTTTCTTGCTACACCTATTCGGGAAATGAAAGCATCCACTATTCTTTTTGTAGACATTGTCTACGTTGGCTCCGTCAACCCCCAGCATTTGTCATTGGTGAAACTGGCGCTGAACAATGGGAAGCATGTCCTGTGCGAGAAGCCACTGGGCATTAACGTCAAAGAGACAAAGGAGATGTTGGAGCTAGCCAAGTCAAAGAACCTCTTCCTCATGGAGGCCATTTGGAGCAGGTTCTTCCCAACTTACCAGGACCTCAGAAAGCGATTGGACAGTGGAAGCTTGGGGGATGTCCTTCAAGTGGTTGTCACTTTTGGAGTGCTTATCAGTGAGGTCGACCGGCTCAAGTAAATTTTGACTCCTTTTTTCTTCCTAAACTGTTTTATCCATATTTTTTCATTCCATATTTAATGGACTTTCACTTTGAATTTGTTTTTAGACTGAAGGAACTCGGCGGAGGGACCACCCTTGACATTGGCGTTTACTGTGTCCAGTTTGCAGAGTTCGTTTTCGGGGAGAAGCCCCTCAAGGTTATCACCGGTGGGCACATGAACGTAAATGGAGTGGATGAGAGTACAAGCACCACGCTGGTCTTCTCCAAGGGAAGGACTGCCACTCTGGTAACCCATTCAAAGGTTGAGTTGCCAAATGAGGCGTGGGTTTTTGGAACCAAGCAGACAATCAAGGTAAAATGCAAACTTAAGACATGGCCAATATTTGCAATTAGCCATAATGCCAAATGTATTCAACTTTTAACGTACTTTGCTTTTGTAATGTTAATGCAGCTTCATTCGCCATTCTGGTGTCCAACGGAAATTGAAGAAGTTGGAGGGAAAGTGCAGTCCTTCCCGTTGCCCGCAGAGAAAATCAAGTGCAATTTTGGGAACAGTGTCGGCCTCCATTATCAGTGCCATGAAGTGCGCAAATGCATTTTGAAAGGTAAGCAATATTAGGAAATTATTGATTGTGACTGGATTTCCGATTTAATTAACATATTTTATAAATTGGATTGGATCAGCTAATTAAACTTCTATTTTTCTCAAACTAATTTGCAGGTGCGATTGAAAGCCCAGTTGTGAGCCACAGCAAGACTATGATAATTGCCGAGATCATGGAATCCATGAGGAAGCAAATTGGGGTTGTTTATCCACAAGATAACTAATGGAATGGAATGGAATGGGTCGAAAATATAATTCCTTGATTAATTCCAGTATTCTGTCTTCACAACGTCCAAATAGCAAATAAAAACCCAAAATTGTATTCTATCTGTACTTTTCACTCATAATTTATTGAATGCTTAATATGAGCTACTTTTGTTTTCATACATTTTACCCTACGCATCCAATTTCACTTGAAAAACAAAACCTAATAGTTCAAGTTTTGATTTCCAAGGACAAATTTAGATTTTCCATGGATGGATTTAGAAAACCTGTTGTCACTTTGTGGGACCGGTTCGCCTGTGCCGATTGTAAAAATGGCTATTAACCACATCTCATCTCATATCAAATCAAGTCTGAAATGGCTTGACATTTGGCTCATTTCATTTATGTCGTCACATGCCCAATTGTAAGTAGAGTAGGTATATTGTATATCTGATATCAGTGATATCTATTGTATAGGAGACTTGGAACAGAAGGCATGATTATGTACTGTACTGCAAAGGTCGGCACTTTGAATTTTCTTCCTTCCCACTCCCACTCTGAGTAAGAAAAGTACAATCCCCTCCCACTCCCT
>JAQIXQ010000632.1:0-23954 GCA_034700485.1 Pseudosinella alba
AGCAAGGAGTACCGCTTGCTGCCATACTCCAGTAGGAGGGTGCGGGAGGGGCGGCACCCATCCTAGTGTTTCTGCTAAAGCCGGTTGCTTAACTTAGTGATCTTGTCGAGTACTGTTAGCTCCGTACCAAGCTGGCAAGCATGGTAAGCAGTAATTAGATTAGAATTAGGTATGCTCGCTAATTATGCAATTAAATAAATAAAAAAATACTTTAAAATGCCATTTAGTGAATTGATTTAGTTAATTGTTCTTTTATTTTTATTAGACAGGCTACAAGATGACTAAACTTATTACATGAATGTTTCCTCCTGTGAATTATAAATGTTGTTATTGTTTGTAATTGCGACTAGAACAGGAAGGTATTTTAGTTAAAATGATCAACTAATAAAGAAATGAGTAATTAAAGCAATCTAATTTTTTCAGCAGACAATGCCAATCTCCGAATATTCGCCATGATCCCGGCTACAGCTGCCCTCAGCTCCGGATCCAAAGAGCCACTCATACCGACCAAAGAAGGGACCACTCCGCACTGATGAATGGTGACGCAGTTCCTGGGGTCTGCAGATAAGGCGTGGAGAGCCTTCGCCGCAGCCCGGTGAACGCTTGGGCTTGGAGAAGCTAAATAGCCGCAGACGGGTGCGACGGCCTTCAACTGGCCGAATTCACTGCAGTTGTCCTTCCAAGGGCAACATCTTGCGATGGCGGTGGCCAGACATTCCCGGAGCTCGTCATCCTTGGCAGTTGGCTGAAGCATAGGAAAAAATTGGAGTTAATTTTGGGATGTTGTAAATTAAATTAAAGTATTTTATGAGCATAAACTTACAGTTGGAGCAAGTCGAGCCAAGTACTGAACAACAGCGTGGTCCGACATGATTGCCAAATTATCCGTGTTCTTCGCAATGCAGCTAGTGGCATACGCGACAGCGGATCGGACCTCGATATCCGATGATCCCAGCAAATGGACTAGAGCCTCAAGTCCCCCAACGTAGTTTCGAACCATTTCTGCCGAAGTCTAAAAATAAGTATAGGATTATTGCTTTGCTTTGAAAAGTATACGAACATGACATGGAAGCCTGAATCAATATTTTTGAAACTTCAACAGATTAACTTTCCCTTTAGCATACCTTGGAACTCTCCACATAAGGACAAATAGCTTTGGCGGCACTGGCCTGCACCCGGACGGAGGAGTGCTTTAAAAGCGACCAAACCAAGCGGAACCCATCTAATTTCTCCATTTCCCGTCGTGCCTCCTCATCCCTGGTCAGTTCTCCAACCATTTTGGTCGTGTTTACGAGCAAATCCTGGAAAAAAATTAAATAAGATATTCCACATAATTAAGTTTGAGCTCATTAATGTCAATATAAAATCATACTTCATTGTCACGTTTCAAAAGAGCGATAAGTCTCGGGGTCGTATCCATCCTCTTAACAATGTGAGCATAGCACTTCAAGTCTGTCCTAAGTGCGACGCAAAGTGACCCCGACGCATTGATTAGGATCTCTTCCGGTTGGTGCTCCAGCAAGGAAGCTAAGAGTCCCACCAGCCCTTGAGTTGGTGTCTCCTTCGTTGATTCATTTCCGCTGTCGTCAATAATTATTTCTTGGGGCTTGGCGTTTTGGAAGATCACGGTGCTGCATTTCCATATTGCCCCGGTTGCTGCAGCAAGTAGTGGCTATGCAAAACAGAACATTACAGTGAATCGAATCTATTTAAGTTAATTTCGAACATTTTGTAGACTAACACTTTTAGCAAACTAAATTTTAAAACCTACTTTATTTTCTCGCAGCTCTGGGCTCTGAATGATGCAAATTAACGGCTCCGTTGCACCCAAATTATAGACCATTTCCCGTGCCTCCTCATCTTTGGCACACTGGAAATAAATAAAAAAGAAGAGGTTATATAGTTATTTCTGCTCTTGTATAATTGAGAAATAATAAAGTCTAAATTATGAATTACCAATTTACCATAAAGATAGCCTTTGCAGAAAACTGGACCAATTCAGCACAGTCGCTGGAAAGGCTGTCGACAAAATGGCCGAGGAGCCCTTCAGTCCTGATCGCTGTTCGGAATGTTGGGTCCGAAGCGCACTCCTGGAGAATGCCCACCACCGGAACAACCAGCGTCACGTCCGTCCCAACGACCAATTTCGCCAGGAGTGGAATTGCCCCAGCTTGTCTAATTGCCTGCAAGTTCAATGAAGTAATATTAGTTTTGCTTGCTTGGCATTGGCTATATGATTTGCGGGATTAAATAAACTTGCCTCCTTGTTCTTTGTAGATTTCGCCAGGGACCAAAGTGCCCTGGCCCCACAACGGGCCACATCCCAATCCTCTTCCGTCACATTTAACATGTCAACCTTTAAAAATAAATTATACAAAACCAATCAATTACATACTTAACTTAACATTGTCATTCACTATTATGCATTTGTTAATAATAATAATATTCATATTAATATTACCAGCCGTTTGATCCCTTCACTCTTCCTCATGGCCCTGCGGGCCTTCCGGATATTGCATATTTTGGAGATGATCTCCGCAGCCAGCAACTTGATCTCCTTGGAAGGCTCGTCCAAGCAGGGGATAAATGTTTCCAGTCCCTACAAAAAATAAATATTATGGACATTACAAAATAAGATCAAATATCATTAATTACTTATTTTAATTTCACATAGATCAAGATCTGGTAAAATTGAAAAAAAGGCCAGAGAATAGTCATCCTGCCCCAGTTCTGGTCCAGCTCCAGACAGAAGCGTTTCGCAATAAGTGAAATTGTGAGTCTTTTGGTAATGGATGACGCCGATAAAGGATTATTGCACGATTTCTTGCTGAGCTGAGCCTACCGAAGCTTCAACCCACCATATTTCATACCTCCCATATGGTCTAGTGGCTAGGATAGCTGGCTTTCACCCAGCAGGCCCGGGTTCGATTCCCGGTATGGGAAAATTTTTGCAACATGTTTTTTTGGCGAGTTTTTAGTATGATTGGGGTATTCCTATGAATTGAATTGCCTAAATGCTAATTCTAATTAATAACTTTACCTATGCATGCACGTAAGTAAGATAGCTACTTCAGATTAATTTTGCAACAAATACAAATTGTATAATTCATTTTTATTTAATTTAATCTCACCCGCATGTTAAAGATGAGCCTACAAAGGGTCGTATTTGACACGATATCCCTCAGGGCCAACAACGCCGCCCTCTTGCTGGTGGACTCATCCGTTTCCAAGATGTTGAGGAGGACCTCAATCCCGCCAGACTCCTTAATGGCCCTTTGGATGATATCCTCTGTCAAATCATTATCCCTCAGACTGGACATGGCGATGATGGTGGCCGTTGGATTCCCAGCCTTGATGAACTTCATCAGCTTCTGAACCTGCCAATATTCGGAAGGTAAGTCCGGGGAGGATGCCTTCCCCTCGGCGATATCCTCCTTCTCAGACTCATCCGAGGAGGCTGCATCGGAGGAGGGAGGGGTTGGTAGTTGGACTACGGGTAGGGTTCCTCGTTTAGCCCCTCCCCCTCCAAGTTGAACTATGGAGGACTTCCTCCGGGGGAATAGGGAGATTTTGGAATCCTTTTTTGTGATGGAGTAGCGGGAGCTCTGGCGGCTTGGCTTGGGCTTTCGCTTGCTGGGCTCATCCTCACTTTCACTGAATCGGAGCTCCTCCTCCTCGTCACTGGATAATGTATCCCGGTTTAAGTCTATTGATGACATTTTATTCCAGAGAAATGAGTCAAAGTCGAAGGGTTCTGTTCTGAGAAATGAATTATGTACCTATGCAAGATTATGTACCTTTTGGAAACATTTAATGGGAAATGAATGAAGTTATGTCGATATATTCCATTACTTCCTGTGAGGTGGTTTATGCTTTGGGGGCATTATGATCAAGATCATTGTCCATCTCTCCCTACTGTAACTACATTTCGGAGATATTGATCAAACCAACTTCACCTGCAAATGTGCCCCTGGTATGTATGTAGGCCTAACGAGAGCAATAAAACTGGTAGACTTCATTTGAAAAAAATCTTACAAAATGTAGGCTTTATGGTTGTTTGGTATATAGCGGATATAAAAAATGTACAATTAATTGCTACAATTCACTCTGATTCAGCAGGCTATTATAGATACCATTTAAACTACCTACCTACCTAGCATATTTAAGTATTAAGTGCGTGGTATTTTTTATAATATGCAATATAAAAATTGTTTCAAGCAGTTTTACGTTTCTGGATGGAATTTTATTTTTACTTTTTACATTCTTTAAGTTCGCATTATTAAGTTATATATTTACGTAATAATGATAACAATTTTATACAAATATAAACGTGTTCACAGCATTTACATAATATTATAAAACTACATAAAAACCACTATTGTATCGTATGAATGTACATTTTTAATTAATGTCATTAATACTTATAAATGGCATCAGTATCACAATTATTTTCTCATAAAAACATTTTTTAAGTACTCACTTTTACCTCCAAGTCTATCTTTAAACAAACAATGAGCTTATTAACCACATTAACAAATATGTATAGGAACTAACAAATAATTCGATAATACAACGCAGCGATTAAGGTCAGTTAAGTATTTTACATTACAAGCTTAAGTCTTCTTAAGTACGATAAGCATCATATCATTATCATAGTCATTATTGCACCTAACATCAAGTGACTTGTTTCGTTTGCTACTTTGTTTGATTGTTTGGGGGATGAACAAACTCTTTAATTGGCATTGGCACTACCGGCGAGGGAGAGGAGGAAGGTGGTTTAACTATGCATTTATTACTAAAAGTATCTTTATTAATACGGCTATCTTGAGCAATCATTTCATTTGAGTTCTGGGAATGAAGCCACCTCTTGGTCAGGTCTTGCAATGCCTTGTTGGGGCGGAAGGGGACGTGGTCCATTACCATTCTGGGGGATACGAGGATTTCCCTGAATTCCCCACGTTCAGCCCACCGAATATTCCAGCGAGGGTCACAGTCATCAGTTTTCGCCTTTCGTCTAAAGTGAAGCAAGTTAAATAATACCGTTTCATTTACTAAATTATTGAGGAAAAAAATTGTTAGGTATTATGGATGGGGCAAAATGATACTTACGAAGATCGAAACGCTAGAGTCTCCGTGATATGGAGAATTTTTCCAGGTGGATACATCAACTCAAATGGAAGTAATTTAGTAGGTGAGGATGGGGACGGTTGCACCCTTTGCGGAGTTCCATAGGAGGAGTCCTTTAAGGCTTGCTTCAACTTAATTTTGTATTCGTTGGGTGTGTTGAGCAGGTAGAAGGGGGACTTTTCCCCTTCCATTGGGACCACGTTGATTTGGGAGTAGTCAAACCCATAGGTTGAGATCAATTCTTGTCGACTTTCCCTCCGGATGGAGTCAATATCCGGACTGAAGGTCACTTTCGGACGGCCTCCGCAGATGGCCAGCAAGCCTCCTAATAAAATCTGGTATTTCGGAGTGCGACACTCTTTCAATATTGAGATGACATCGTATTTCAGCCTCTCCACACTTTTAACTGCAAGCCTCCCCACAAAGTCATCCCCGTATATGATGGAGGTGACGAAGCTCTCGCAGTATTTGGAAGCCTCCAGATTCATCAGAGCTCCCGAGGGGGAGTACGCATAGCACTTGATATCCACCAGGGGATACTCCTTCTTCAAAATTAGACTGAGCAACGTGGCAGAAGCGGAGCCCAGACTTGTCCCAGTGGTCACAATCTTATAGTCTGGGTGATTTTTTAACAGTTTGGATACCAACTGAAGTTCGTTAAGTCTGTTATGGACAGATTGGGCGTTCATCAACATCCCCTGATGAACTCTGTAGCTCTCTGGGTAACCAAACTGGGATATTGATACGGGTCTCACGTACAAGTCAGTTACTACATCTGCCCTAGACATGGTCCCTCTAATGCCAACAACGATAGCTTTCTCCCCATGGTCCAACGCTACAATGAAGGGGGTCTGATAAACTTCATCGTGAAAGGAGCAGAAGACCAACTCTGCACTATCCACTTGGATCACATCACGAGCCGACCCGGAATGGAGGAAGCAGCAGTTGTCCCCTTCAATTTCAAATGGGGAGGGATTTTTACGAATGCAGCCGCAGCAAAATGCATCCTTCCACAGGGCACACAAGGGGTGCTTTGCTGTACAGCATACGACCCCCCAACTATAACACGCCATCGCATACCTATAGAAATGGAGGACCGTGGGCAAACTGTTCCACTCCTCTGTCTTGGGCCATTCCGTAAGTTGACTTCGACGTGATTGACTATGACAGGAGGATATGTCGCAACTACTGATCTGGGATGAGGCACTGCTTCTGCTGGAAACGGAGACTGATTGTAGCCTGCCCTTGTTAATTTCCCGATTTTTCAGGTATAGGAGGATGAAGCCGCAGATTAGGTCGGAGAAGACTATATCCGAGGACTCAAAAGCTGCGGCTATATAAGCTAGATTTGAATAATAGTATTCATGGTTAGATTTTTAACTTTTATCATTAAGTTGTCATTCCGTCTGAAATGTGGATGGAACATACTTCCAAACTCTCGGAAAGTAGTTTGAATATCCTTGTTCTTCGTCCACCAATAAAGGCACATAAACCTCCAGCGGAGGCTCCAACACCGGGCCAGTTTTGGGTCAGCCATTAGGTCACTACTTAGGTCATACTGGTGGGCGCCCAGACCGTCAAACATGAGGATGAACAGGATAAATGTGAAGGCTACCAACAGCCAGTTACAGATTATCAGTCCTGTCGATAAAATTCATATGGAACAATTAGTCATAATTAGCAAAAAAAAATTAAGCCATACTGTTTGGTTCTAAAATTAGTTTGTCAGTAAAAAATCTTATTTGATAGTGCTCTTGCCTTGGACAAGATTCTCAGCACCGGAAGCTTCGGGACAAGTGAGAATCCCTTGGGAGAACCAGTAGGTCCCGAGAGCATTCCAGCAAAGTTCCACCAGGAGCAGGAATGTTCTGTAAATTTTAAAGGAGCATTAATAGGTAAGCCTATTGGATCATTTTGGTTATTTATTATTAAATCAGGGTAGGTTTCCGGAAGTAATGTAGAATATGCTAATCAGTTCCAAAGGTCGTTGTGTTTACAAGTTCATTTCACACGACATGCCTCCACGTACATGCATTATTGATGTTTTCATGATTTCTCCCGTAATTTGCATGTCAAAACAAAACTGCGCATTGAACTAAACAAATTTATATATTGTATACCTAATTAAGATTGTTATTGTTGTTAGAACTCATTGATCGTATTGTTGGAATTCTTATTCGCTTGAGAACATTACATAGTTCACCTTCAGCCTTTAACTCCTTTAAACTGGCTTTGCCGTGAGAAGCAAACGGGAGTTCGTTCCCATTAACGGAAACAATTCAGCGGAAAATGTAGTAAAACTATTTTAATTATCTTTTGTATCCCCCGGACGGGTTATTATCATTCTGGTACAAATTGCTTTGTTTCCCATATTACCTTATATATAGGCATATAGGGACCAGCTTCCTCTTCTCCGTGTCCATCACCGACCCCGCTTTACTATTATGGACGAGGGCGATGTCAGCGAAGATGATGAGCTGGAGGGAGCCAAATATCCCATAAAGGAAATATTTGATAAGCTCACCCCCCGAACAGCCCCCATCCAACTGTTCATTGTTTTGCCAGTAGACAACGGCTGCGGCAATAAACCTGGAATTACAATTAAAACAACCATAATTAATAATTAAACTTCATTTACCCCTTTACATATTTCCTTCAGCCAACAAAATTTAACTTTTCTGCTCTAAAATCATATTACGAGGATCCACATTTAATGAAAATACTTTCAAGCTAAAAATCGTTTTCATGTCATGTCATACTCCCAATTATGACAATCATAAAAAATTATTCATGAAGTACATGTAACAGTGTAACTAATTATTTCTCATGCAATTTTTTTGCCAATTCATCTCGTCATCCGCAATCCGCATGATACGATGATGAATGATGACTAACAACTGAACTATAATTGCCATTCACTTCTCTGTTACCTACATTTACAAACGTACATTTTTTATGCAATTCCAATTTCGAGGTAACAGTAACGCCAAAACATGAGGAGAGTGTCATGGTCAGAATCAGAATATCCTTTTTATTATCCCAATCTACCTAAGTAACCCCTGCAGTAATCATTTTTATATAAAGTTCACAAACATCAACCAGTTCTACGACTTATATTGACCATAGTCATAGCCAAGCCAAGTGATAAATTGTCAGCTAATGTCAATTAGTTTGCATCCTCTACATTTAGAAAAAAATACATATAGATAGGGAGATCCTTATATAATTTTTTTCCTTCAATATAAATTCCTTTGATAGGCTTATATTGCCCCTAATATGTCTATAGCCATGTAACAGGTATTATTTTTATCCTATATATCCTCTAAGAATAAGATATCGCTTGGCTGACTCGAATGAATAATGTAAAAATTATGTCTCGTCTCAGTAACCTATTAACAAGAAAGGGAAAGAAGACTAAATTTTACTAACTGTAGCTCCTGATGGGGTCAATAGGAAGGACTTACCATGAGATCCTTATAATGAGGTCGCAAATTCCTGGAAGAACAAAGTCATCTAGATAGTTCACAAAATCAAAAACAAGCGTTTTGTTAAGTTTTCCATAATGTCAGTGGGAGTGAATATGAATATGACTTATTGCAATCTATATTGGACATACCTGACCCGATATGCCAACGACGACCAAAGGCTTCCAGTGCCGGCATATTGGAAACTTTTTTTTTAAAAGATGAGCTACAACAGCAATTTTAGTTTAACTTAAACTAGTGTAATGTGTCTTTAAATCAATCACACGGACATATTTTTATCACTTTAACTTGACCCAGCAAAACTTTAACATTTTACTTTGTCTCACTAGGAACTCATTTTACGACTGAATGAAATTTAAAAAAAACTTCCACGAAAATTAGAGTTCAATAAATTCACTTCTCATTGCGCTTTTCCCTTGTATTACATAAATGGCTTCATATTCCTGGAAGTCACATTAAATGAAATTGGAGTTTCATTTCATACAGCATTAAACAGTAATGCTTCGGCGATTCCTCCGTTGCGGAATGTTTCAACTTGTTGGTCTTGGCTGCGGTTCCTTTACAATTGCGAGAGAAGACGTTGGCTTGTTGGAGGAACAAGGACCGTTCCATAATTCCCTTGGAATGGTGTTCCAATAGGGGTCCAACAGCAGACTTAGTTTTGGCTCTGCCTGCCACAAAATCATAATGACAAGAATTAAACTTCATCTCGTTACCGAATCTATTAGGTAGATGAAACCATCACAAACCATGTTGTATTTTTATTTATCAATTTAGATTATTCTTCTGGAAAGAGATTTCGTTTTATTTTCAATTCGATAATTTTCATGTTAGTCACGTTTCACTATCCCTTTCTATGATGGCATTCATAGGCCAGCAACAAAACACGTTGCTTATCATGCAACGCAGAAATGCAGAATGCATGCATCAGAGGCAACCCTATTCTCACTGCCAAAGTCAGGCTCAATCGATTGGTTTGGAATTGGGATAATAATATTCAATATGAATTGGGTTTCATAGTCTACTATTCATCTAATCTTTAACAATCAACCCATTGTTATTATTATGCCTGATATATCGTGCCAAGCCTAAACTTGCAAAACTAATTCGCATAAAAAATTCAACCCATATTTAACAGCAGGACTAGCACATGCCCATGCCGATCATCAACTACTTTAACAAAACTAGCCTCGCCTTAATCTTCATTTAAGTTAGAATTGATGCTAATTAATGAGTAGGAGCGTAGTTATTAACGTCTGCAATGTATTAGGTGGGCACATGATATGCAACTATTTAGCATGATACTGATGATAAAGCTAGACGCTAACATGACTTGGGTTGGATTTGGATTGAGGATTGAGATGGCGTTATTGATGATGGTGGTGGTGGTGATGCTTATCCCTAAATAAAATAATTCTGCTCTCGGTGGTACAATTTTTTCCTCCAAAACTGGGCCAGATATGTAACATTGGCTCTTTAACAACATTAATTTCTGAATATATGTTTAACTCAAGACGTGATTATGTACTCACTCGACTTCTTTGTTACAACTTGTATTTCAGATGAAGTGTGAGCCTGAGCCGCAAAGTCTCTTAAAGTTAGCTTATGATTATGTCCAAATTCTAAATGTCTGTGACTTGTGGTTTTGGGTTTGCTTTGCTTTGGTTTGGTTAGCTAACTAAATATTAAATACTAACTATGCTAAGCAAACTTAATTCGATTGGAGTCGCTTGCTCCTTCTTTGCTAAAAACGATTTGCCTGCAATTAGGCGTCTGGTTGAGCGTGGGCTAAAGGATCATGAATCATGAAAGGAATGATGAAGACGTCTTGCGCAACCACAAAAAAAAATCTGAAGCTCTTGTACATATTTACTTTTACTATACCTGAGTCCACTATTAAACTTGGCTTGGTTGGGCTTCACAAGTTCAGAAATATAATATGCAATGTTATAATCTTATAATGTGCATACCTACTTGGTTTCTTAAATGATGCCAATTTACTTATATCTCTCCCCTCATTTGCGATAGGATTACGATTAAGATCATGATCAAGTTAAATATCTCTGGATTAGGTAACAATGATCAGCTTCACTTACTCCCAGTCCCAATCATCATAATGGCATGATCATTTTGATCATCATATTATCATAATCACCAGAAAAAAATGAATGATGAAGAATGAATGAGGTGAATAAAAACTATGCTTAACAATTTTGCATTATTTGCATTAAATATGATTGCACTTGAATTGAAACAGTTTTTTTTCTTTACAGAATAAAAAAAAAATGTTATTTCATTACATGGTCATTTGGTCAATCGGTCATGTATGTTAAGTTTTGCATAACATAACATCATACATAACCCAAAATCGATCAATTAAGTCTTGTATTATAATTGCATACAGACTTAATTACTTAGACATATTGGTTGATTGATTATTGGAACTTGGATAGAACTGGAAGAAATTATGGGGCTACATGAGCCATCCCCTGCCAAAAAGAGACTTGCAGCTTAAATATAATTTGTATTTATATTGATTTATTATACACTTATTCCTTATGGCAAAATCTACGTGAAGTGAATCCAACCTTGTCCATGAGAAAACTGTTGACCATGAGAATTGTCCATTCATTGATCTTGGACCATGAAATGGAATTCCTTGCACATATTTCACCTCCCACCTCCTAACCTCTTTTTTATATATCTGTCTGGCTACTTTACTTTAAGTAACTGTCAGGATCTGCAACTTATTTACATGCATGCGTACTTAATTGATGTAATTCATATTGGACTGATCGAATAGCTAAATTAAACTAATTTTTCTTACACGCTTCTTGTCCAGCAATATATTGTAAGGAACAGGCTGGAAATATTGAATGCTCTCTCGTGTAAACGATCCTATTCTAAACTTATTTGCCTCAGAGGTCACAAATGTCACAAATCACTTTATACCTATATTCGAGGAAGGGGAGAACAATATCCCAATCATGCCACTCACGCTTCCAGTCACCAAATGAATGACTTGATCATTTTGACTGCATTGAATTGCCTCCAATTCCGATATATGTATCCATCCATGTATGAAATGAGTAATATCTTGATTCTTGATGCGAAGTATTCCATTCCAACTATTTCCAACCCAATCCAACATATTTTTACCTGTCCTGTCTAAAACTCCAACTTACTTTGCCTGCCCTCCAACCAACCAAGCCAAATTACAAAATTGACCAACAAAAAAAGTGTAACATGAAGCGGATGCGACAAAAAAAAAATTTCTCCCTTATGAATCTGCATAGGTAGGTAGCTTAAGTAAATTGGAATATATCACAGGAACCGTCACCGTTTCCACCTATTACCGCCTATATAACATTTAACAACAATTTTTTTTCTTCTTGTTACAAACAATCCAATCACTTCCATTTTCCATCCCTGTTTGTCTCCATTACACAATTCGTTAAAATGAGGAAGGTCATCTCCTTCCTTCTCTCTCGACGTAGCCTATATACTTTTAGGTAAATATAGGTAACAACTTATTATGACTGTTTTATTAGTATGAGGGATGAATACCTTTTGGGCAACTTGGCGTTATCGTTGAAGGAATTTGGCGTTAGTGCCCATTCCCATTCCCATTCCTACTCATCTCTGTACCCAACTCCAATTATTTGCACACAACTCCCCTTCTGCCTAATTTGCATAGTGGGAAAGAGAGATGCGTTGTTTGTGCGAGTTGAAGGGATCCGGTATCCCTTTATCCCTTTACTTCAAAGAAGCGTTCACTTCACTGATGATGATGATGATAACGACATGACGCTTTGGGACGGGAATGCTGATCAGTTAAAAATGAAAACGCGTCAAGTCAAGTGCACCAACTTTACTGAATGAATGATTGCAAAGGATAACTTTTCTTCAGCTCAGGATTTCATCTCAGACCCTCAAATGCGAAATAAGACATTCGATTCATGGTGTATGAAATGAATGACTTTATAGACCAGACTGCCAGAGAAGAAGTGACTTTTTGTCTTTGGGTGTTGTAAACCAGAGGGGAAAGGGTCCTGTTATATGTGGTGTTATCTTAAACCAGACTTATGATGGTCATTATGACTTGGGCTCGTTGTTGTTCCCTCTCTGAAGAAGATAACTGTGATTATATGATTATGATGATTGGGATGGCAAGGGAAGACAGAGGAGATCTCTATGCATTATTTTTTCTTTTATGTAAAGTCCATTTATATTATTATGTGAGAATGATGAAGAACTGACATGAAATGCATCTTAGATGCAGAGGAGAAGTATAGCTATTTAGGACAAAGGTCCGATAACAAATGGACTGTGAATTATCTAATTGTTAAGTGTGGTATATAGGCAGAAAGCAGTTCATTGTTGTAGATGTAGTGGCTCTCTGGTGAGCCTGGGAGAGTAGGAGTAAGGACTGAGGACCATCATATCATTCAATTCCATTTAACCTAACATGTTTTTCCTATTATGAACCCTCAAGGATGAGATAGCTAGATGATGGTGATATGACGAAGGATTAAAGGGACACCTTGTTCAGGTGGGGTAGCAATGAAGGGTAAGGATATCCCATTGGGTCCTTTATGCTCCCATTTAGGGAGCGATGATCCGGTGACCTAGCCCATGGCATATGTGCAGCACACCTTTTTGAAAAATGAAAATACGTAACAATGAAGATGGCTGTATGTCCAGTCCACTTGTTGTGCAAAATTGAAGGATATGAAAAGGGTTCGTAGGTTATGGTGGAGATGGTGAACGAAAGGGTATGAATAGATATGAATGGGAGTGACTTTGAACCACCGGCGAGGTGAACCCGAACAAGGTTGCTGATTGTTGAATATCCATAATTTTCCGTTCCAAATTGAGCTGGTCAGGTCAGGATTACGCAAACAAAGAATGTTTTTGTCTCGGTCAGTACTCTCAGTACTCTCAGATATTGCCCGTCATTGTCTGGCGATAAGACTCACACTTGCATTTAGTCAATTGATATTTAAATATCGGATGTGGCACATCACGCAATTGTTTCTGACTCTTCACATAATCAATTTTCTCTCGTCAGAATGAATATATATTTATTTATAAGACATTTTGCAAAATGTAATGGGATGTTGATGAGCCCTTAACATGCAATTCTCAGGTTAAATCGACATTGGCAGTGAGTTAATTTGATTCGAAAGACTACATAACTGCAATATGATTAAATAATGAGCATTCTACACTTGCTTCAAAACATTGCCTAATAGCCCAGCCAGGTATTATGGACTGACTGAAGCGAAACATATTTTAAAATGCTATTGAAATCGTAAACAAAACAAGTTCATCATCATAATCCTAAAGCATGAACATAAGTCATCATGGTTTTGCATTGTGTAAATAACCACAACTTGTTATCTAACAAGTCAACAGCAGCACCATTTTGCACGAAAAAAATATCAAATCACGATCGAATTGTTTTTTTCCTAGCTTGTTAACCGTATTATGGTCGGGGTCGGGTCAATATTCCCGAATTGCCAGTCAATTATCAAGTACGTTACAAACGGTAGCGATAAGATGAGAAGCTTTGTTGTATGCAAATAGGTATGCAAAATAGCATTACAATGAACCTAGCCAAAATTTCAATTTATTTCTCTAACCGGAAGTTACTAGCCAATGGGACCTGTCATTCTAAATATGATTATGATGATGATTGGCTCAAATAAATAGACATATTCCATGAATGAATGACAATCAAGTTCCAATTTTTTATATATGGCAGACACAAGACGGTCGTCGACAGAAGAAAAATGAGCTTGGAAAAAATAAATATTATGAATATAATTTAGGTACTTTACGATTAAATGTGATCTTGTAAATGTCTTGTATACCTTCATGTACATAACTCGCATGCTCCTGAAATTTAGCTTATTAAAGTATTCTTATGCACTTCCTCTTTAACATAAAATTCTGCCAACACACGTCCAGCACTTCATTCCATTTTATTACAATTTTCTTAATGGAAATATATGGGCACGCAGAGATGACTGCAGTTAAACTAACATCATTTAACATCCTAACGTATCGTCATTGTCATTATCATCATCCATCCTTTATCCTTATCACAACCGTAACATAACTCCTTCCGTTTTATCAATATCAGAGACTCGTCGGTAAAAAAAGAGAAGGAGCCTTCACCTTGATTTTACCTATGTTCAATTATATAATCCACAAGAAAAGTGTGATCATTTGGAGTTGGTTTTGGTAGTTGGTCGCCTTCACTTCCTTTTCTCACTTCATTCAATGGTTCAATGCAAAGATCAGATATCAAATATGGAATGACAATCCAAGACAAAGCAAAACTCTTGGCTTTTGGCAGTTGGCGTCACCCGTCAATATCACAAAGGATCATGATCAAGTATAACATGGTATGGTGTGTACAAGTACAATGTGGACAAGTCCAATGCGATATCATATTTTTCGCACAAAATTATCCACTTCCTCTCCAGAAGGAATTTGAACTTATGCCTTGCTCTTGACTTTGACCATGAAATATACTATTTTTTATATTATTGGCAAGTTTCATTTCATTTCATATTCTGATATGATAAGATATATTATTCTCATAGACAAAATGTAGCAGGTACCTACAAAAAATCTACATGTGCCTAGCCTATATGAGAAGTAGATTTGCGCCTTGCGTGAAGACAAATTGATTGTTCTTACCTGGCCAGATAAACACCCCCAAAATAAGCTATATCCAAATCAAGCTATAGTTAAAACACCCTTTCAAAAACTGCCACTTCAACAATGTCACTTTGACTGTTTTCTCGAACCCCGGACAAAGGAGGTAAGCTGGTGCAGGTATAATTCTTCGTATTTCCTTCCCCAACCGTAAATCCCGACTGATTCCAATTCTCCCAGCTCCATTCTGGTTTTCTTTGAAAAGATAGCTTCATTTTTTAGTAAAAAAAATTCTCTCATTCTCCGTAAGTAAAGTCATATTCATCTTATCATGGTCTTAACAGAAACAGAACACTGTTATTATAATTGCGTAGGGATGCTACTGACGATGGTAATGAAATGAATAATGATAAACAAGGAAGGATTATGTACATTCATCTTCATCATCCCCTTCTTCTTTGTGTACGCTCGCTCATCATGTAACATGCAATAGTAGAGAAAAAATATCGAATTATATTCGCATTGTAAACATATTTCAACTGTAATCTCTATACATGGCATTAATGCAAAATAATATGATATAAAGTACTATTTTATAGTATAGGGGAATGTTATTTAAATTGTGATATGATGCAAAATGTACGGATTTCAGGCTGGGGCTCAAGCCCCTCATGCTTGACTTTTAGCTCCAAGCTATTTTCATTCGACTAGGCTCCGTTGCCAGGAATGAAGGAAAAAATCTTGCAAAAAAATATATGCCTGTGCCCAAGTCTAGTTGTTATTGTGAGGATTACCTATCATTATGTTGACTAGTGACTGGTAAGAAAACCTGAAAAACTGCAAATAAAGCAACTGAGTTAGTACCGAGTACCGAGTATGCGGTTTTCTGGTACCTGCTTCACTCTTACTTAGAAATGTCTTCAGTCTTGTGTCTTGGCTTGGGAATATATGAAGCTTAACAAGGAAAGGAAGATGCTAGTCGCATTTTCTTACATGAAAATATCTGTCAAAAAAATAGTACATACAAACACATATAAAGTGGGGATTATCATTATTATGACGTGACTATGACTTTACAGCCCTTGGGAATGTGCATAGCGAATAAGAAGTTGTCTACGGCCCGGAATAAAGCTTTGCTTGCTTGAACCTTCTTGGGTATTTTGCAAATTCAGATTTTGTGGTGCACGTGAGAGCTGAACCAAGATGGGGATAAGTAAAAGGATGACGATGAATATGGTGATATGCTTCCCGTCTGTGTCGGCATCATATTCATATCGTATCGCAAATAGTTTTACTGTTTTACTTATCTACTAAACTAATCAAATCATATCCATGAAATTATTACTCCGCAGTCGGGTCTTGTGTAGTATGGATTATGTGTAGCATAGGTTAGCATGGAGTATGGAGTATAAAGTAGGTAGGTATTAACCTAGCATTTAGCAATGTTATATTAATTAAATTCAAGCTAACTGCTATGTTATGGAGAGTTGAAATGAAGACGTTGCGAGATGATAAAAGTAAGCTAAATAAAAAGCATGATATTCACTATCACTATATTCAGGAATAAAAATAGGGAACGTAGTAATAATAACTGATTTCTGTAGAATCACTCTACCATGATCCCAGTCATGGACGTCATCATCATTATCATCATCGTCATATAAAAAATCACAGTGATTTTATGACAATGTGTAAGATATTTTCCATGTATCTGCATGCATGTACGTTCGCAAAAATATACTCTAGGCATTGGACTGACTTGGCACTGTTTGACCATCTAACCAACCAGTTACTTGGCTAAAAATGAATGTCACCGGCGATGATGGGATAAAGAGATAAGAATAAGAAGGTTTGTAATTTGTAATTGGGATAAGAAGTAAGTTTAGGTATATCTAGTAAAGTGAATATGATATGGGAATGAATAAATGTTTTCGAACAAAGTAAGTTTCATTTTCATTATGCATGGAGTATTTTACGGGGGTATGAAATGGGTTGCAGCTAAATGCTGATGCGTATCACCATTTCTTCAAGTAAATTGGGTTTTTAAAGGGTTTTGGAACTTGTTTTTAATGTCATGTTTTTCCTTCTGCCAAATAGATGCTGGCCACATTTGGGTATTATGAAATGAAACTGAAAGGGATGATGAGCATGGGCACGTACAAAAACATGTTTTGAGACGGTCGTGGTGGTGGTTGGTAAATCCCCCAAAAAAGTTTATTTTTTTTGGTAAGTCAAATCAAACTGTGACTGATTATTGGACATGTACAAAGGTATTTCGGGTTAAGGCAATTTCCCACTAGTCCTATAGACCGAGTCCATTGCTTCTTAAATTATGAATCATAAATGTATTGTGCAAGATAAACTAATGTAAGTGGTATTTGCTGTTCTTTGTTCCAGTACACGCTATAAAAATTTTGCTGAGTATTTTCCTCGTAATTATATATATTATAATGGCATTATTTTCTCGGACTTGAGCATGGTCTGCTAATTGTAAAGGTAATAAAAAGGATTTGGCATGCATTGCACAATAACCCAAGCTATGCCACAATTAAAGTCAATATGTGATTAACTGCACGGGAGGTACATTATCATACGTTGATGATAATGGAATGACTCATTATTGAATAAACTGAATTTACTTAAGTAAGTAAATCGAATTGTTTAATTAAATTCAAGTTGACTTTGGCTACTTAAAATCTGAAGATGTTATTAGCACGTCAACCGAACCATTGGCTTCGATTTTTTTTCTGTTTGGATTTACGTCAATATATGTCTACGTCAATGGCCAAGGCAATTTCAGAATCCAGGCTTGAAGATAAAAGACAAAAAGAAATGGCTTTATTGAAGGAACTTGCTAGCTTTATTCCCACAATCCCAGTCAATAAATAAAATCACCAGCCAATCTAGAAATAAATAGGTGTTATGTTGAAAAACTATTCCATCAACGGAACCTGCCCACTTTTCATACTTCCTTAATCTCCTTAGCCAGGTTCAGGTAGTTCAGTCTAGCCCGTTCATTTTTTTTGTCGTTTTAATTTTTGGACAAGAAATTCTGCTCATTTTTATACAATTTAGATTTGCATCATATTTATGAGAAAGAGATTTAATTATAATGCTAAAGATTTAGGTAATGCCAATCGCTGAGCTTGACCCTGACATTGAATTGTAAGAAGAACGACATCGACATGTAGAAATGGAGAATCTCAACATAATATGGATGATTCTGATTCTAGTAAGACGCTAGTCTACAGGGATTGATTTTAAACAGGAATATAATAAAATAAATTGATATGGAATAATGAGGGAAATTGCACAAAAAGGGCAATTTCTTAGAGGATATTAGCATTTATTTTAGGTAGCCATTTCCACTTTTATTCCCATGCTCAGCAGAACTGATTTTTAATCAGACTTCAATTCTTCAATCATCTTTCCTCGTTATTATAATCCTAAGATGATTCATTCTTGCGAATAGTTAACTTCCAGTTTAATTAGAACTCACTATCTATTACACATGCTAGCTCAATTCGGAATTCAGAGTTGATTGATACTGGAAGTTAAATCCTAGGGGTCTGGAACTGGCTGGCAAATTGGCATTCTTATTCATATGGGGGAGTATCGGGCTATGGGAAAATTATTATAATTTCTTAACAATCGTATAGGGAAGGAAGGAAACTTTTAACCTTCCTTTAATATTTTTTAATCAATGGGAGACTCAATTTTACCCAATCTTACGATAGTACATGATTAAATACGATGATTAATATGATGAATAGATGATTATAATGGGTTTATAAATACATGGGATCTGGAGACATGAAATAGGTAAGCATTAGTGTCGAAATTGTTGTGACGTCTGATATTTCGTAATCTTGGATTTGGGGTTATGACTCGTTATGTGAAAGGAACTTTACTTCAATAACCGAATTTGGTCCCGATCCTTTTTTCGAAAATGGTACAAAATCAGCTATCCCATGTCCAAAAGTTTAAACCACACAATTATTAAACCAATTAAAAATTGTTTTGCATGTTGGGCCAGTGGCTTGCGCAATAATAAGAAAACAATTGGAACGTGTGGGTTTCTAAAGATGAGTTTAAGGTCATTTTTTTCAATTTTTAATATTACATGTGCATTTTGAAGAAAAAAAAAACGATCATAGATATGGTGCGGGTATATAGGAAGATCATCTCAAGATTAGTTTTCATAAGCTATGATTTAATAGTTTTTGTAGGTATGTATGTATTTACATTTTACAGAGCTTTTTCCCACGCTAATAATTCTAGCCATATATTACGGAGTCTCTGTCAGGAAACGTTTATCCAAGGTAAAATGTTTTTTAACATTTAAGTAATAATTAGACTTTTTATGTCATATTATATCCCATCCCGTCAAAATTTTGTTGTTACCTCTTATCTGTGGCACATAATGCCCCATTACTTTCCTGTTTTTGATAAAGAAGTCATGGCTCATGACATGACATAAACTTTTAACTATAAATGAATAATAAATGTACATATACGTTAACTGAATTTGAAGCATATTATACAGCGTTTAAGCACAAAGCTATTAACTAGGTTATGGTCAAGGACTCATTGTCAGTTCCGTGAAAAATTTTGTGGAAGTTGAGTAAATGGACAAGACCCAAGACAGACGCATACCATTCCTTCCCATAATTTCACGCGAATGTAACCGTGTGAAAATTATCTTTTTTCATTGTTCTTCTTGATTTTTAAACACACAGATATAAGAAGCAGTTTATTTCAGCAGCTTTATGTACCTAGTCATTATTTTGTTACCTTTTTATAAGATTTAGTGAATAAATGGCAATTATATGTTTGCTTCCGATACGCTCAGAAGCTGTCAATTTCCAAAAAAAATACTGGCTTCACCAGCGCCTAATGATCGGCTTTAGCCTCCCATTGTCCATCTTCCTGTATACCAAGTCACAATCCTCACAATAACAAGTTAATGTTCTTGATGGGAAGGGAAACTTGTTTACTGTTTGTTTGTCAATTTAGTTGAATCCATGAATTCAAATGTTGCTCAACGTATTCATTAACAATTTCATTGTTGTCCAGTCAGTCCTATTCACTGTACTATATTATTTCCGAACATGAGCTATAATATAACCACTGGTCAGTATTCTTGTAACAAAATCATATCTTTACTGACGTGAGCAGCTAAAAACGGTAATCTTGCTTTTATATATTTTCGGAAAACTACCCAAGAAAGGTGAATTATAAAATCATGTTTGCTTTCATTACAATCAAAGTTTAAGTACCAATATAAGCTATTGTGCTCCCTGCTCACCACTCCCCTTAGCACCTACCGCTTAACTTTTGAGAATTTCAACCATTTCGAGTTATTTTTCTCATGAAGTCATGACGCACTGTAATCCAAAGGGGAGCTCATTTTGATGCAACCTTTTACTTTAGTTCTAATGGAGCTTGAAGAAGTTCTAATGACAATGTGGAGCCACTCTTCAGGGGTTAAAGGGTAAAATTGAGGGAAGTTAGAAATTATATTTGTTCATTGTCCCATTGTTAAAATCATAATTAAATGGATGTAAGCATGATTAAAATTGTTATTATGACACGCAACAATGAAAAGAACTCAACAACAGCATTCCAGGATCAAAGACGTCAATGAAGTAATTAAAATTGAAATGGTATTTATAAGTAAAGATTTTATTGAACTCGGGTATGATTATGATTTTCGGTTTCGTGCGTGGTTGGAAACTGAAGTAGTTCTTAATGAGCCAAAAGGCAGCATGGAACATTTTCGTTTCTAGAAAATCATGCAACTGCAAACCACGGGAAAGCATCATATTTAGTGAGTCAGATTAAACTTCGGAGTTATTGACCAAGAGTAAAAGATTATGGGAATTGGTCAAATTTATTTCAAACTAAATTATAGTTTTACAAATATTTAATTTGCTCCTTCCAACAAGCCATAATTTCCTCATTTGATTTCTCCTTCCATACCATCTCCAATACAGTCCATCCTGTCTTGGCAGTTATGAGAAGATATTCGTTTCCAGGATCCAAAGAATATGTGTACGCACCCATTACAAGACTTATGCATAGTTTACACGCAACCAGAATCTGTAGTTTCATAAATAGTATAATTACGAATTAGTAAATTAGATAGATTGAAATTATTATATTTGAATGAGTCATTACTTATTTTCCATCGCTTATTTACCCGTAAAACTTCAAGCTCCCCATCCCCCACTTTCCTTACGCTGGAGTATCCCTTAAGAACATTCTGAGCTCCCTCAAATGGGTTCAACTCGACCCCCTCCTTGGTACATTCCAGCATCAAATAGCAAACCGTCACAGCCAGTTCGAAAACATAGGGCCGAGTTTGCACATCACCAAAGTCGATCAAGCCATGAACATCATATTCCCCCGGGTCGGTTGTAGACGGCTGGACAATGATATTCTGCTCGTTGAAGTCCCCATGAATGGCACCACTGGAGAGATGGGGCAGTTTTGGCAGGACTTGATTTTTAAACGCTGCCAAAACCTCCGAAACTAAATTCAACTTTTGAGGATGATCCTTAAGGACGAAGGTGAACTTCTCCAATTCCAAGACGGAAGATAGGGACCAGACAGAATGGAAATTGATTAGGGCAGACAGTGATGACAGGCCCTGGAGCAGGTCATCCACTCGAGCAATGTACTGTCCAGCCTTTTCAAGGAGCTTCGGTGTGGGGGCAACTTGATGCATGATGACCCCTTCCACAAAGGTGAGGAGACTCATGATATGGGAAGTTTCCAAAGGCTTCCCTTATGATTTTCATATGGAATAGCATTAATCACTCTAAAATGATTAAGTTTTAAATATTCCTTATTCGCATTGACTTTTATATTTTAATTGCTCACCATCATTGTCTACGATCCCATCGTTTTTAATTTTGATGAATGCAAAGGTTTTCCCCTCCTTATTTTGCAGGGGTGTGGGGCAGTTGATCCCATTATTGTGCAAATGTCGCATTATTATGTGCTGGGCTTGGATATGATCTGAGCTTTTCGAAATCATCGAGTTAAGAATTTTGAAGGTGAAGTTGCCCATTTGTCCGTCAATTGGAGTACCCTAAACATGTTAAAGTTAAAGTGCCTTACAAAATTCAATTAAATACTGGTAATAATATAAGCAGAAGATTCTTCCGTGGTTTGTTTTGTGAATGATAATTATTGCTAAATATAATTACTCGGAAAATTGTACCTTCACGAAGAAGTTGTTATCATCATAACTGTTCAACTCCTTGATGGAGTCGACTTCCAGTCCATAATTCTCCTCAATGAGTTGTCGGGCTTTTCCCAGGGAAAGATTTGGCTTGGTGGACTGATCAGGTTGGAGAGTGGAAGGTCCACTTTCACCGGTGGGGCTCGTTTCCATTTTTCTATTCAGTTTCCCTTTCCCATGTATTTTTGTAGAAACTATTCACATTTCTCATGTTCTTCACTCTTACGAGCAAGAGATGAAATGAAGCTGATGGAGTGAAATACTCAGTAAAACGTAAAACGTAAATTAGATAAATGCTTGACTCTTGTTTGGTTAAACCTTTTCAAATTCCTTTGGATTCAGCCATTCAGCATCAAACATAATTAAGTCATATTTATCAAAGAAATGCTTTTAAAATACAAGCTTATCCAATCATAATCATCAAGAAAATTTGTTCAGCCAGACATAATTCTCAATCTAATCTCATTCAGACATGATTAACGATGATTAGGATTAATGAAGACTCAAGATGGATTAAGGTTGTATTTAGCACGTTGACATTTCAATAAAAATAAAACCATTCATTCATTAAAGTTGATGCATGCTCATACAAAATATCATATTTATACCACTACCATGCTCAATTGCGTTTAAATTACCTTACAAAATTAATTCAATCAAAATATTACACAATTTTTCATGCATTTTCTTTTTGACCAGCAAAACCAGAAGCAAAAATTTTCCCATACCGGGAATCGAACCCGGGCCTGCTGGGTGAAAGCCAGCTATCCTAGCCACTAGACCATATGGGAGTATGTGAAATATAGAGGTTGTCTAACCCTACTTGATCCAGAATGGAGGAATGAGCAGCGTTAAAGGTTTCATTTGGAATAGATTTATGTTCCAAACTTGCATGCACTAATATTCCAAGCACGAGCAAATATAGGTATTCCAAACTCCCAAGTTCCAATAACCTTCCAAACATAAAGATAAAGATCATACATATCATGTTCCTATTCATTCATATATGCGCTGAAAGCCTATCAAGCATAACCGCATGCATAACTTGGGAAGTTGGAAATGTACTTTGTTTTTGGCTGTGGGCAACGCAAGGTGATCAATCGTTCGTAATCTGGCTTGACTTGCTGAACCATGAATATGAACAAAGTTGCCGAATGCATCATAATTTTTTTATATGATTTTTGCAAACAATGGAGCCCATTGATTGACTGCAGTATGGAAAGCTTATACAGGAATTTAATGAAATGCTGAAATGTTCAAATGTCTGCATTTTTATAATGTGAGTTGTGAGTTACAAGTCCATTCATATGAGTTAACACATTTCGCAATATTTAACGTAGGAAAGGAAAGGGGAAAAACATTTAACTGAAATAAAAATTTCCTTCCACTGTTAATTTAATGAATCGAAAAACTTTACTGGAATG
>JAQIXQ010000633.1:0-23943 GCA_034700485.1 Pseudosinella alba
GCAATAATCTCATAAGAATTAATTTAAAACTGTCCATAGCTTATTAGTGCATGGCATGCAAACTTAAGGATTTTCTCATTCTTGTTTAAGTAAATATAAATCGTATAGATATAATCAAACAGCAACATCAGTCTAACGAATTTTGTCTCACCGTCAGTCCAGGTGTCTTGTATAGTTGCGTAAACACTTCCCTGGCTTTATCTCTGTGGACAATCTTGTGGAAAAAATATTTAATTATATATGTAGTACCGGAAACATTATCTTTCCACTTTGTGATCTAACCAATATCACGGGTTACAACCTTGCAGGTAGCACCGTACAGTGCAGTTCAGTGGAGCTAACGGGATTACAAAGCTTATTTGGCCTTTTTTTCACTCAAAAGTAAGTTTCCTTACCGTCCTCCCATCCCATCCCACAATAACAATTCTAAAAATAATAGTCCCAAAATGACTACCCATGCCAATGACCTTCCGCACGCACCTGAAACATATTATATGACATTATCCTTTCTCTGGTATTTTCATGACATATGCACAATATCTAATTCATTTTATTGGTGCTGTCTGTATAAAAGCCTTTTAAGCCTAGACCTTTGATGCTGGCAGTTTCAGTTTCATTTCTCACGAGCCGTCTTCTCGCATGCACGTTCACATTTTATAGTAGCCATTCAGTTACATGTTTGGATAAGAAAATCAAATCACATAATAACCTTAATTGCACTGTAAATTAAATTCAACAATGAATCCAACGTTAGTCATTTTCATTGTTTCAAGTACGATAGTGACGCTGGCTTCATCAGTCTCGTTATCATCATTAAGAGAACGGGGTGATCATTATGGCTCAATCGAGAAAAATGCGGATTTGACTCTCGATGAAGATTACATCGAAGACTACCTTGAGGAGGATGACGAAGACGATGTACCACATTACCCCAACCTCCATCAAAAAGAGGAATTCCCAGAACCTGAGCCAGGCACCCCCAATCCCTGCACCGCCTTCTGCTACTCCTCCTCCAACAAGTGCTGCGGCTACTCCTCCTCCCACTGGGGCTCCATCTGCAAATCCGGGAAATCCCAATCCCCTATCAACCTCCCCCTCTGCCAAGTGAAGTCCTCCCTCCCCAACAAAGAGCTCTTCCTGGATGGGGATCTTTACAAGGGGAAGTTCAGCCTGGAGAATGATGGACACACCGTGATAGCCCGCTTCCTTGAGAAGGACAAGGTGGTGGAGCTGACCACCAGCAGTAGCAGTGATGGGGGCCGTGGGGGCTTCTATACCCTGGACAGTGTGAGGTTCCGCTGGGGGAAGGAGGATGCATGGGGCGGGGCTGAACATTGTGTCAAAGCTGCATCCTCCTCCTCCGGAAATGGGACAGAGCCATGTGTGAGGGAGGCGATGGAAGTTCAGTTCCTTCATTATAAATCGGATAAGCCCAGTCTTGATAAGGCACTTGGAAGCAATCAGAAGGATGCGGTGCTTATCATCTCCATGCTCTTACGAGTTGTGAATGGGAGCAGTAGCAGCAACAGCAAGGGAAATAGGTCGGAGATCACCCATCCCCCCATCTACCCCGTCCTCAATCCCCTACTCAAGCAACTGGACTATATATCCGAATTTGGGAGTAACGTGACGGTGAAGAGCACTCTGGACTTCACCTCGTGGCTCTCCTACCCCAATGTGGCCAGCACATATTATGGATCCATGACAACCCCCTCGTGCAGGCAGGTGGTCAAGTGGGTGGTCCTCCAACAGCCCATGAGTGTCAAGTTGGGGGATGCGGCTGCATTTAAAGGGATCAAGGGGATTGGGGACAAGGCTGTGAGGAGGAATAGGAGGCCCGTCCAGAAGCGGAATAAGAGGGAGGTGGGCTGCGTCGTTTTTGGGGTGCTGAACGGAGAATAAATATTTACCATAACATATTTCTCATAGTCTTAAAAGCAATTATCTTTTTTAAATTTGACAATAAAATAAAACCGATTTTAATTGTGACCACTTCCCCACCTACGAATAACTCATTTCCTTTGCTATTGAACTTCTTCAAACTCTTCCATCTCCGCCAACGGTGCATTATCTTCCCACCTCCGCCTAATTTTTGTCAAATTCACTACCCATTCATATTTCTCCCTGGTGAAATGCCTTTATTGAGGAGGGTATTCTCTTGAATATAAGCACAACTCTTTTTTCGGAAGCATTTTTTCGGATGAACTTTAAAGCCGTCTCCCAAAAGTAGACAGCACCTAACCCATTTTCATTCATGTATGGCTCCGAAATTCTAATTGACCTCCGAGTAAATGGATAACTGTCTACACTTAGAATGTACATCTCTAGCTTAGCAACACTGTTAAAAATAATTGGTTCTTTGCTAAAAAATACTTCTCGATGTCGGTATCCACCCCATGACGCCACCGCTTGCAGACTTGCAGACAGGATCGCATGTCTTTCAAGCAGAGCCATGGCCTGATGAGTGGGAACACCTGTCAAATAGCATCATAATGTAAATTTAATGCTTCCTTAATGCTCTGTTAACCAATTTACATTGCAATGTAAATAAGATTAGGAGAGCTAATTGTAAGATATCCATCCCAACCTGCTCAATAATAGCCACCAGTATTTATTTTTCAAAACTTGACCCTCCAGTCTCCAGCACTGGATAGATTTAAAATATGTTAAGAATATCCTGCGAATTCTCAAGTTTCCCCAAGTTCTTTTCCCAAACCTGGGGAAACAAATAGTCCACATTTTCTACTCATATACTCTGCATTTCACATAATTAATTATTTATCCGCTTTAACTTAATCATGTTTAAGATAGTTATGCTTACTTCCTCTGGAAAGAGAAGGAATGGACTTGCACACATTCTCAGTTCATTTCCCATCGTAAATTTTAGAATGGATAATGACTCACTTGCACTTTACACTATTATTAAGGTAAGTCATTTAGCTCAACTAGGCAAACTTAAAAAGAGCTTTCCAATAAAGATGTGAAGAGTCGACCTTTAACTGGGGGTTCACTGTGAAATAGTGAGAAACTGCTCATTCTTTTTCCGGTTTCAATATCTTGCCAAACGCATGTAAGAGGATGATAAATAGTTGGGTAATGTTCAAGGCCATCATACATGAGCGTTGTCCTAATATGCCATGTAATATTCATAAGCCTGACAATAAGCCATTCTGGTTTAGTCATGAAATGCAGCATCTGCTTACCCTTCCCTTTCATATATACCTATGTATTACATAACGTAAGGTAAGAGCTGAATAGAATGTGAAATAAATTATTTTGATCTTTGTTTGTTGATCTTATGAATCTGCTTCACCAAACTCGGGACTCGATGAATTATAAATACGACAAAAATGCATGTTTGTCAGGATTTATAATAGATCATCATAGCAAGTTTTGCTTACTCTGAGCTTACAGCTAAATTGTATAGCTGTTTGGTTGCCTTGTGATTTTCAGGAACGCCATGAACTACGCAAATGCACTTCCAGTCAGGAGTTGTGTTATTTACAAAACATTGACGTCAACTATTAGGTCTCATAATTGTTATTAAAAACAAACTTATCTACAATTATCAATCGTCCGCTCTCAGACAATTCCTAGAATGTATTTAGTAATGGGAATAAGCATTATATCAGTATTTAATATAATGTGGTATTTGGTGCCATAATCATGATATGTTGGATTTCACAGCTTATCATATAAGATAAGATAAGGCTGCTTTGGTTTGTCTCTCGTCATGACATCATTCGTATTATATCATCTAGTCAAGTTGTGGTTTGCCTTCAAATGTGGTAAGCCTCAGGATGAAAATGATGTTTTTGACTGAGGAAAAGCTGAACGTTTTGTTTTCGTCCCGTCCAACCTAGCCCAGCCAGCAAATATAAGTTTCTTCAATAGCATAGTAAGTAAACAGTTATTACCTAGTTTCAGTTGAGCCAGGATAATGAATAATGACAGTTGACGTGGACAACACTAACTTGGGACAGGAGATTTCTCTCACCCCCGAAATATATTACATGTTAAGTGACCAAGACCGTTCCCAACTGGAGGATCCCAAAACCCGGAAAGATGTTCTAAACAAGCTAGAGTCCGAAGCCATTTTCGAACATGAAGATCTCATCCAGCTGGAAAGTTTCCTGGCTCGGGAGGACAGGAAGCGGTTGCAAGACGAGGAGTTACATTTGGATGGCTCCAACATCCAGGTCAGCAGTGAGAAGCAGGCCGCCATGGAGAGATTCCTATCAATGAGGACAGCTCAAGAAGAGGAGGAGGATGAGAGGATAAGACAAATTGAAATTCAAGTAGCTATTGAACAAAACTCACATAATGAACACGCGATTCTTGAGAGGGCGGAGCTGTTTCTCTTCCGAGTGGCGGTGTTGTCCATACTCGAGCAGCGGTTGCAGGAGGAAAGGGGAATAGTTGTCGTTGATGGTGATGAATCCAGGAGGGAGGAAGTGAATTCGTCTGACGAAGACGACCTTAATCCGGAGGAGGTTCGTTTCCGACATTTCATTGTAACATTTTTAAATTTTATATTTAAAATTTTAAACTGTGTTTTTAAATTGTGAATCGATTTTTGTTTCAGGCTAGACTGTACGCCAGGACACGTAGACAATATGAAGAGGATGACCCGGATGCCATTCATAGCCAGCCTGAAACTAACAAGAACAAGAGGACATCCAGCTCTAGCTCCACTAAATATAGTAACCGGAATAATGACAAGGAAGGGGAGGGTTGTCTAGATGGATTTTGGAAATGCATCGCGTCCTGTATATCCTGCTGTATTTAAAATTTAAAATTTAAATCAGATCAAATCGGCGTTGGTAGTTGAAGAATATGGCAGTTAAACTTGAGTAATTTGCCATATTCCATGATACGACCCCGCCAAATGATTACCTATGCAACTGAATAGACTGGATATCAAGACTTATCGCTAATTTAATAGTAATAATTTAACATAATTTTAGTTTGGCGGATAAAGTTAACCTGAAATTATTAAAATGAATATTTGTTGATTTAAGCAAATCAGTTTTCCTATCATTGCGTGACGGGACACTCTGTAATGGTCAACGTAACTACTAATTAATGTTTCGTCAACATAAAGCATAATAAAATGTGGTAGTGGTGACATGAGCATGCACGACGCCCATTTTCAAAGTAAAACTACTACATATTATATTCGTGAGAAAATTGTGCACAGTCATTTCATTCATTTCACTTAAATCGTAAGCTCAACTGCATCACTACATGAGATGGTTTTACCGAAGATATGAATGAGTTAAAGCAATGTAGATGATCCACAACCGGCAAGCAATGTAGCAATAATTCGCTTACGCAGTAGAGGGGAAACATCACTTCTTCATTTTGCTATATTTATTGATTCATCTCGTTATTGGAGAAAAGTGTTGTTCTATGGAGAAATGAAATATCACTCGTACTTTTGACTGGAATCAAATGAATCAGCTCTCATTCAAGTAAATAAGAGCTATTTCCTGCCGAACATGATCGTAAGATCATGTTATTTATATATGCTCATTTCGGCTTTTTTACATACTATTTAGGAAGGAAGTGCGACAAGGATCAAAAGATAATCATAATCATGTTGTGAGATTAAACTGGAAAATAAATTCATTAATCCAATTCGCGATATTTAGGATGGAGGATGCCGTTTCCCTTTCCTGAGCAGTATAAATTAAGTTGAACCCATTCCTCTGACTATCCAGTGCAAGAAGAGCCAAGACACTGACAAGATGAGGTGGTGATCGAAGAAGAATAAGCCAATCCGAAAGACATAATAAGGTAATGTCGGTAGTTTTGCAGTTTTATTTTAGTAATTTTATTTTGGGTCCATTGGTCCTTTCAATAATTAAATATATTTATGGGAAAATAAGTTTAATTTACTGTTTTTATTTATTTTCAGAATCATAAAATCAATACAAAAAAAATCGGATAGAGAAGTAATTAATACTGCAAAATTCCCGTCATGGCTTCCAACTACGTGGCCCATGGACTGATGGAGAGGCTCAAATCCTGGGAACGAATGATGGCCTGTTGCTTTCCCTGTGGCCTGATTTGGTTCAAGGAAGGATGTGGATGCGCATGTGTGACCAACTGCTGCCTGGAAGTCTTCTTGGGATGTATCTGCGCCCATGTCTGTCACGGTTGCTTATATGTTGGGGCACCGCCAGCACATGATAGCCCTGCTGCTGCGATGACACTTCCAGGCGTGGGAGTCCCGGTTGTGGTAACCAACCAGCCACAGCAGATGGTAATGATGCGATAAGCAGCAAGAAGTTTACCTAATAACTTTTGTCGCATTATGACTAGGATGCATTTGTTGGAGTGCTTTAATAATTGGTTCCTCGTTTGCAAGATTAATGTGCAATGTTAATTAAATATTGAATTAAAAGAAACATCCGAGCATATTTTTTTTACGAAACTCGATGCTACCATATCATTTATAATGCACAAATTTGAATATTAATGCACATCCCTTTTGGGAATCATTCGCCTTCGTGATTTGTCTTTGTCATTTTCGGACTGTTCATTTGAGTAAGTGACCCAACTACAACGATCTCTGCATATTATGAAGTGGCTGAAACACTCTCAACTGGGAAAACATTTTTTTGTTTTATTCCCCCCAAAAAGATAGTCAACGAAAAGTGTCCAAGTGTACCATATATGAATTCCATGCACAATATGAGCATTGCAATGACAAGGCATATCACCCAGAAGAAATGAATAACCAGGTAGACCTCTACCGATATGCTCGCGAAGCGATCCTTGAGAGATTTACTTCTACTGCTGTGGAGGCACTCCTCCAAACAATACATGTGCTCCCTTCTCAATCCCCTCTTATGAGCTGAAAGGTGTTCCATATCCCAGTTTATAACAGTTTCACTATCGTCGTCATCATTGTCATTTATGGAATTTAATTGGTATTTTTTTGCATAAGAATATTTCTTGTATATCCAGTACTCCGATTCTACCTTTAGACTAGCAAGATAGTATTTTTCCCATCTTTGATACACCCCAGCCATATAAATGGCTCCGAGAATGTGGTTGAATATTGGGTAGAGATAGTTTCCACTGGACTGCCAATACGAGCGGCGTCTGAATACATCTACGGGGGTTCTCCGGGACACCCAAAACTTGCCAAACTTGGGGAAGAGGCTGATGTAGTCAGATATGTATTGGGTTAGGTCAATCATGGCGAATGTTTCCGCAAGTTGAATGCGCTCCTCCCTCATCTCACCATCACCATCACTTTCATTGTTATTGTTAGTATTGTAAATTGTGACGGTTCCGTTTATAATCGCTGGGATGATGAAGTCTTCCAAATTGCGAACAGGAAAGTAATGAAGTTGGGCTACCAGCCTCTCGAAAATACTTCTGTTTGCTTTGGGGAGAACAAAGTCCTTCAAGCAGGAAACTTGCAATTCAGCTCTGTAGCAGTCAGTAATTGTCCCCAGCAACATCTTACTCTGAACTAGGGATTCCAATGTGTCCGGAACAATTGGCTGGGGGAGGACACTCAAAGAGGAGAACAAGGAGCCTCTATAAGCTTGGGACAGTGTCAGCACAAGAAGAGCCCAGAGGCCACACACGAGCAGTGTCATCACCTTCCCCAAGACGGATACTGTCTTGGAAATTGTAACAGCTATCCCAGGTTGGTCAAGAAGAAGGCTGCATAGAGCTGCCCATGTAGTGCTCCATGTTATAGCCAAACCCCTCCAGTTCCATTTCTCATCACCAGCATTACCCCATGGGGGAAACTTGTTCAAGGTCAAAGTCACTGCTATGGAGAAGCTTGCCCAAGCAAGGAGGACCCAGACGCCCCACGTCATCGGCTTCAAAATCCCACTGGCTTGAGCCCTTCCTTTGAGGGAGCTGGGATCTCGATTTATGACAACAAACTCATACATCTCGTCTTGAATCCCGTAGTGAAGCCATCGGTCGTTTCCCTTTTGCAACGCGAGAATGTTCTTATCAGAGAGCAGGGCCAGGGAAGAAATTACACCTTGAAGATTCTCATCCACGTATACTTCCTCATAGTCCAGTTCATCCACTCCCACCATAGTTGAATTCAGTCGTTGGCCAATTAGGAGTAAGCTGCAAAGCTCTTCGTTAAATTGTCTGAGTAACTTACATGCTCCAAGTTTTCCACCACTGTGCTGATACATGATGTAGTCCAAATGAAGGTTACTCTGAAGATGCTGCCATTCCATCCGAATTGTGGAAACTATTCCATTGTTGCCTCCACCTTCCAAATTGGTCACTTGAGCAAGTGGAATCCAAGCGCTACCGGGTGGAGCACGGCAAGGAATGCAGAGGATGAATACCTCCCGGAAGTCCTGGATTGCCAAAATGACCGTAATTGGGAATTCTATCGGGGGTAACGTGAGATCGATGTCAGTTTCCATTTGACCGTGACCGGGTGCCTTGTTATAAGATTGGCCCAATATCCAAATAAAGGTTGGAAAAAGCTGTTCGTCATTCCTCTCCCTGAATATGTGATACCTGGCGTGGTCACTGTGCACCAGGTGGACCTCACATGACGCATATTTCCTTCGGGATGCCGGGACCTTTTCATTTTGGTCTGCATGTGACCCCTCCTCTCTAATAATTTTGTTGGTCAGAAGATGACGATGCTCCTGAAGGATGTTATTCAGGATGATAGGAAAATTTTCTGGGATATTGAAACGGGGCAACGTGAAACCGAGCCTAATTGATAGTCCAAAATGGTTAGATCTTCTTAACCTCCAGTGAAGTGTGTTGGCTGGATTTAGACATTGAATGAACGTGAAGCTGCAGGGGTAGTCCCCCAATCCGAAGGCATTCAATAATCCTCCGAAATCCATAGAGGGGATTGAAACAAGGTTGGCGTGTCGGAAGTGCAAAATAAATGAGAATGTGAAAAAATACATAAAATCCATTTCCAAAGGACTGATCAAATTCAAGTGATTGGAGAAAGTTGAGAAAGTTGAGAAAGTTGAGAAAGTTGAAGTTGCTTTTTCGAAAATGTAACGGTTTTATTCCGGGCGCATTCGGTTTTGGTTGGCTTACTACAAAGTTCTCACATGTTCATCAGCAACTAAAGACGATCATGTCTGTATGTTTGCAAATATCCATAATGAGATTCTTGAGAATCTTTGGAGGAGCAAATAAAAAATGTATAAGAGCAGAGCAAAAAGTGTCGTGGCAATATAGTTACTTGTTATAATCGCTGATCACCGATTTCATGATTTCCTTCGTAGCACATTTAGTTTTGTATTGGAGTGTCGTGCCAACATTCTTCAATTAGGAATAATTAAAAACCCAACAAAATGGAATATTATTTTGTCCAATAAATTCAATGCCATAAATGAAAAAAAAAATAGATAATCGTGTCAACCGATCTATTCTTGCCGTGAAGAGTTACGTAAACACTTGCATGGGCCTGAACTCATGAAAAATAGTTATACATATTGTTGAAGCCTGTAATATTATGTGGGATGGTCATATCTTTTAAAAAAATGTTGCCATTTTATCGTCTTTTTCAATGCATTCATTTTAGATGGGTGATGAAAGGGACCAAGATGACAAAATATTTATCGTGTGTAATTTTGACATTATTACTCTTGCTTCCATTTCCAGAGAAAGAACATGCCACAAACCAAGGCGCGTGTTTGTGTGATGAAACTATAACTATATAACTAGTTATAATGTCATTGTGAAACAATTCTTCACTAGGTTATGCATGCTCTCCATTTCAATTTTGCAATGTTTCCATGATTCCATGAACTTGACATGTCTCGATTATGTATAATCCATAACTTTTGCGCGGAATGCAACGTAGCAATTTTAAGCCATTGCTATAGATGGTTGATGCTGTTAGTTTAAAAAATTATAATTTTCTCATCTAGGATGTCTATCAAATGGTTATCGATTCAATGCGCTCGGAGAGTGAGGTCAAAACTTGTAGTTAGTCGGTTGAAACTACGCTTAATTCTTATTCTAAAGTGAAAAGTACTTCGCATCCAATGGCTTTTGTTGCCTGGCGTCGAATATTGAATGAACGGGAAGGTGCAATGGGTCTCCGCCAATCTGAAGGCGTCCAATAATCTTCTGAAGTCCATACCAGAAGTCGAAACAAGATTGCAGTGATGGCAGTGTACAATTATGGAGAATATGAAAAAGTACAAATAACTCATTGTCAAAAAAAAGAATTCGAACGAATATTTTTGAAAAAACGAACATAGCTGATACTATGTTGCCGATTCTGCACTGAATTGCAAACCGTCCCAGTAGTTCCTTTTGAGTTCGATTTTCGTTGCTTGATAAAAAAAATGTCGACGTGGCAGTGTTATGAAAATGACCATTAACAAGATGTAAAATGTCAACGACTTGCGTAAAGATTGACGAGGAATATAGCAAAAAATTGATCAAACGAATTGCTGCCTTAAAATACCTTGACGTAATTTTCCACGTGTCAGTGTTATATCAAGGTATGGTTACAGGTTAACTACAAAAAGGGCGAAGTTATGCTGTTACTCGATTGTAATTTCAATATTGTAAATTTATATTATAATGGCAATAATTCGTCTCGGCGTCATCAAAATTTTTATCTTCAGAGTTTAAGTACATGTATCGGCTCATGTACATCATTGAAGAGCTGTGTAAACATTTATCTTTGTCCCGACGCCGAATTTTGTTCAAATAATTAAGTGAGGGAATGATTTGATATGATAGCGTAGTTTTATTCAAGTGAACATTTAGATTTGACATATCGGTGTACAATTCAACCAAATACGTTCCATCCCCATCCATGATATTGCATGAACTGACTCACTGATTTTACAAGTACTCATGTGGCATACAGGCTTACTAAATACAGTGTATATATTATATTCCTTACCATTTAAACTAGTTAATGCAAATGTTAATCACGATTACAATCTAGCCTAATTATCCTGACAATTCATTGTAACTTTATTACCGAACCTGACATATGCTCCCACATACATATTGAAAACCACAAGCATAAACCACATGTTCAACTTAAATTTTTCGTCCACAAATAACAGAAATTTTAAGACAATTATTTTCTTAGCCACCTGACATCCTTTCCCAATACATATCCCAGAACAGTTCCAGCATTTTCAATTAGCAAGCAACACATGGAAATACACAAACCAATGCCAAGTACAGTAAATATGATGACAATGTTCCCTTTTAAATTGGCTGCGGATGGGTTGTATTCCCCCACAGCAGAATTACCATAGGCCAAGTTTGGACTCGAGAATGCCCGCATAAGATTTGTCCATCTCCCCAATATCCCAGAGTCCCTGAAATATCCTATCCTCTTAACAAGGAAGAGTGGAACTATGCCTTCCAAGTATAATCCCAATGCGGACTGAAAATATACCTCTTTCCCGACATTAGCTTCAATCCCTGCTAATTTCAATTTCTTTGCGTGAGTCCGACAAGCCTTGGCAGTCAATACTAGAGCTATTTTGTCACACTGCTGAAGAGAGAGATGAAGTTTTTCCGCTTCTCTATTACGCAACTCATTTTTCATCCCCTCCAATCTATTTGTAAATGCATCCTCGTTGTTCTCGTCGTCGGTTAACAAATTCCAAAGAATTACCAGTTCATCCATGTAGATTTCATAGAATTTGACGGGATACAGGCGACTGTGATTGAACACCCGCTCAAAAAGTTCCAACTCTGACCCATTCCCATTAGCAAACATAATTTTTCTATAATCCAGCATATATGATTCCATAATGTGGGCTTTATTCCATTCGTCAACAATCTTAACGAAATGATTCTCCACAAGCATGGAGTAGGGCCAATAGCGACGTGCAATCCATGATAATGGGCAAGTTCTGATATCCCCTCTAGCGCTTGTGTAAATTGCGAAATGATCATTAACAAGTTGTTGAAAGTACTCATAAGGGATTGACTTTCTTGGGAGGATCATATTGTAAACATTTGTGTTCCGGTAGCCCTCACTAATTACAATTGAAGTTAAAAGCAAACCTGCCATCAACATTCGAACTGGGGCGGACTCCAATACTTTATCTGGGAATGGGTCATCCTGCTCTAAAAACAACTTTAGCATGGACATAGAACTAGCTAGCAAAGTTTGCCCATGCTTCATGTTGCATGAAATTTTGCAGATAGTTTGCAAAACAACTACAACGCCAACTACGGAAATGAGAAGCCAAAACCATACGTCCGCCTCGAAGACGCTAACCAATTCATGAAATGCCAAGGGATCGATAGCCTGTTTTCCGCACGTTATGAATTTGAGCTCATTGAAATTATCCGGGATATACAGCAATAGATGAGCCGGATTCGGTGATATGGTTTCTAATGCTACAACAACCAATCTGGAATAATAAGAGGAACTCGATGTAAAATTATTCAGGATAGTTTTCCATAAATAAGAACCTAAATACATAATGAGATCATCCGATTCGGAAAAAGTCATCATTAAGGTCTCACGGTCGGGTTGTTTTGTACTGTCAAGAAATAAGGACATCGCCTGGAATTGATTCAGAAAGAGACAATTTACTTACCAACGTGTTTCGTCGTAAAAAAACGGTCAGGACATGATAACTAGTTTGATTATTATTTCATCATACGAACCTCGCCTTTTTCGTAAGTCATCGTGACTTCCAACTCATATTTAAAGAGAAACATGCTTCCTTGAGGTTGTTGGATTCCCCGCGTCCCACTAAAACGCTTTGCTGTTTCGGCTGAGTAGTCCCCCCACTGAACCTGTGTCAAACTGAGGTATTCAGTTATTCCTGTGCTATGGCGATGGGTTTGGCAAGTAAAACAGATCTCCACGCGGAATACTTTGTCTACTTGAGAATATTTAGTGAAGTCGTTCACCTCAATCGATGAGGATGTGGCCAAGTAAGCACTTTGAAAAACTACCGAGTGGTAGAATCTTTGATTGGGATGATGCATTTCATCAATCCAGTTAAATAAAATCATATTTTGCTCAAATTGGGAAACACGTTTAAATGACTCATATTGGATTAGAAAAATGCATAGTGTGGAAATGGTACTTATTAGGTACTTCCTCTCATCATTTGTCCCATTGAAATGGAAAAACCAAATTCCAGGGTGCCTGAACAGGCCCGAAAATGCTCCTAATTCTCCAGAAAGTTTAATTCTTCGGGATTTAGGTTGTATACGGGGTGGCAGGATGTCCAATATCACATCGCAATTCCATTTGGCTCGTGTCGGAAATGAGAGATAATCCATCTGCACACAAAGGTGTATCACATCCTTCAAATTTAAATCGTAGTTTGCATATTTGTTCTGGCAGTCTTCGTATGACTTGGATGTGTTCCCACTCCCTGCTAACCAAATCATGTTTTTTGACATGTATTGAGCACTCCATGCAATTGCCAGGTTCGGGCTCTGAACTATGGTTGCTATCTTGGAATCCTCCAGGCTGAGATCAACATGCAGAAAGTTTCGGATCACAATAATGCAATGAGCGTCAGCAAATGACGAGGAAAAGATTCGATGCAAGCTTGCAATCCTATCTGTGGGCTTCCAGATGTCAAATATGTCTTTCTTATAGGATAATGCAAGACCTAGATGTTCCTTATCTGAGAAAACTGACACTGGATGGGAAGCTATTGCAAAATGAACCATCTCTAGAATTCTCCAAAGTAGTGGGACGCCAGTGATACGATGGGGCGTCATTATGAGTCTGTATTTGTTGTCCTTAATATATTCAGTCAAATCATGTGTACTAGATTGAGTTGGATTTCTCGTACTGACGTACTGACAACTCCATGACATGGGAATTACATGTTAAGCATTGTGACTTTATTTTCAGACACAATAACGCCGAAAAAGTAATATCTAATTGTCAAATGAAAGTCAGTAGGCTACTAAGCAGAACGAATTAAGGTGAGCTCATTGTCAGTAGTTGTTATACGTGTTGCTTGACCGATTTTTCATCCGTCGCGTGGACACTTGGTCTATTATCTCGGCCACACAATCCCAAAATATACCTTATTCAATGCATACTTTCAGTTATATAATCGAATAAAGTTATTTGATGTGCACAAAGTTTGTTTTTACAAATGACTGTGTACTTATATGTTTAATTGTGTCTTATCAATGAGCTCCATTTTTTAAATCGAAAGAAAGCTAGTGAAAAGCATAAGGTGTAACAGTACTTAAGTTTTTTTTGATCAATCAATTTATACCAAACGACTACTTCAGCAAATGATGGCCAAAATTAAACATTTGGTATAGAACTGAATCATAATACAATGCTTGTCCGACATTCGTTTTCTAAAGTATTTGCAACCATTGTTCTTTCCAATATTTCTAATCAAACCATTTGCAAGAAACCTTTTCAATAACCCAACCAAAAACCCATGGTTAACCAATTATCGTACTCCCGTGTTCAGATAAAGCAAACAAACCACACACAAAACTGTCGTGCCAAAACCATGTTCCCATAAATGTGTAGAATAGTAGGTTATGTATGCCCTCCTCTTAATTTTTGCAATGTTTCTATGAAAGCAATATTTCGGAATTACGAACTATCCATAACTTTTGCTCTGAATGTAGGTAGTAGGTAGACAAAGTAATGATTTTATGCCATTGCTATACGTACATGTAGCTGATATTGCGATCGTTTCCAAATGTCATAATTTTCTCATTTGAAAATTCCATCGAAAGCTTATCCAATCAATTTGGAAATATTTGTACATGTATGGAGAATGCGGTCAAGACATACAGTAATCGATAAATGGAAATGACACCAGAACGAAAGCATATTTGTTTATGACTACCAATAGTTTCATAATAATTAATTCAAAACTGGATGTAGCTTTGTCTTTGATTTCCAAGACACATTGACATGAAATATTTGAGTACACAAAAGTTTGAGCTGTTTTCATTTTAGATAAGCTTCGGATGCGCGCGATTTATAATAATTAATAATGCTTATCCCATAATGTTCGTCCAATACACGTCAACGACTATTGACATATGTTTTAAATGAGACAAGTTCAAACTTTGGTTGGTAGATATTTTTAAGTTGGCTAGTTGGTAGTTGTAGTTGTAGTAGTAGTTGTAGTAGTCGTTGGTAGTTGACTAAGATTTTTTTTTTCATATTTGTCTATTTTAATTCGTAGGTACCAACTTGATTTTAACGGCAGGACGACAGTAGAAAAGATTTGGGCTATATACAGAATATCATTCTATTTTCAAATCAAATCCAACTGCCCAGCCTACTTCAAAAAAATTGGCAGTAATAAAACATTCGTTTATTATGGATAAAAGGGCGTTAACTTGTGAGGGGGAGTGATATTTATGTCTTTCGTGAATGTAATGTGCAAGATCATTTAAGACAAGAATAATTTAATCAGTGACAATGAGTATAATTTTCTGGTAACAATAACCATTGACTTAATTTGTCGTCGCGTAATCGTTCGAATTTGTATAAATATCTGCTTTCTACGGCGTAGATGCCATGAATAAACGTCATTCAGTGAAATTATATATGCCAGTGTTGTATGATCGGCTGTTCGTGCACATTGATTACCGTCATTCTGACGCGTACTGGATGTCATTATGCTAATGTAATAAAGTGGTATCGTATAATATGACCGGCATCTAGTTTTATATGCAAATTACCTTTAAATACGGCTGAGTAAAATTTCCAGACAATATTTATTTATCCTAACTCCAAATATGGTAGAATCATCACATGAAGACTTGAATTCTTAGAATGAGTAAGTGATCAATTCATAAATTTGATAGCTCAATAAATGCATTCGGCCGTTACGTATACATAATCTCAAAATTACTTTATCCGGTTATATTTAAAAGTGTTACGGTATGCTCGGGCTGGACGTCAGTCCAATTACGTAAATTGATTGTTTTAACATTTATATCGGATTTTACCAAGACCGAAGTCAGCTTTAGAAACAAAATAAGAAAATGAAAGCAACATTCAACGTCAAACATTCACCTGTTACTCTGCTGTGCTTCCAAGCTCCTGCTACAGTAACTAAAAAATTAACAATTTGTTGGGTTGGTGATCAAGTAGAGGTGGTAAAATATTGACTACTGACAAAGTTTTGGCACTAAATTCGAATCTGGAAACTGTTTTTTGTGAATGCAAAACTTGAGTTCAGGGACGCCTCCTCCAATTCTAATGGGAGAGGGCTGACATGATCGACAATGTGCATAAATAGCTATTTCAGAAAGTAAAAAATGCAAAAGCATTTTTTGAAGGACAATTTTATAATTAAAATAGTTCGAATGAAATTTTTAGTAAGCAGTTCGGTGAACTTTCCTAAAAAAGTAATGATTTTTTCATTTATTACTACACCGGAAATGGCTAAACTTGCTACCTACTGCAGTGTAAGTCTTATAGCATATCACTTGCGGAGTCTCCCCAGCCTTAAAATTTTGCTTAAAAAAACAGATTCCAGATTCGATATTATGGCAAATGTGTATTGGGAAACACTATCTCACAATCCCAAGTTGATGTCTAACCGGAAATATGATCCGTTAGATAAACCAAGATGACCTGGTTCTCCAAGACGACTCCATTCTGGTCCGCCTTAATTCTGCTGGGCTTCACTCTCCAAGGATGGGGCTGGAAGCATGGAACAAATACACTATCTGACTGCAAACGGTATTGCAAGAATGAAACAGATGACCACTTATGCAGTAAAAGGATGACTACAGAGGATGGCTCTGTAAATGGAAAACCAGTTCCGATATATACATGGCTTAGAAACGAGAATGCTGACTGGACTGCTTCAACGAGATGGAATGTGACTTCGACGGTGGTAAGAATTGAACAATACGTTCTGCACATTATTCAAATTTCTATAAGACTACTCCTTTCAAAAAAACTAATAGAGAACGAGAGGGTGGACATGGAACATTGTACTAAGGTCGGTCAAAATATCACCGCCTACAACTGTGAGTACTGGTATACGGTGAAGAGATTTTACCAGCGATGTATGAGAAACGAAACAATCTACCAATATTAAACATTGTGAGAATTTTGATTTGTAAATGTTCCTATCAAATGAAAACAACATAATATAATCCGAAATAAAATGTTGAGGCAGATGTAATTGTCGTAACCGTAAACGTTGGTGACCTTCTTTGGGTAAGTTACGATTGGGGAGGAGATGAGCGTCTAAGGCTGGTTTGGAGACTTCCTTCCTTCCATCAGGTCTAGTCTATGGGTTAGTATGGCTCTTGGATCGGGAGGACGAAGAGGGGGAATTTGGGACGTAGTATGGTAAATGACTAATCGTGAGTAACAACTTTATATGTTCACTAGAACCGACTTGATATATTTATTATAACTTTAACTGAGAGAACTGAGGGAGAGAGAGGGGAGAAGGCAGGAACAAGAGAAGAAGAGAGCCGGAGAGGAGAAGACGAACTGGACTGAACGTCGTCGTCGGGCGCTAGTCGACCATATCAACTTTAGTCTGTTATTACAATCCCAGTGAAACCGTTCATTCCCAGGCTGAATAGTAATAGCGGGTATTACATCAGTCTACATGTAGGATATGGATTTCCCGGTTTCACTGTCAGGGAAAGGAGGGTGGAAGGAACGCCACGTTAAAGTCGGCTCTGTCTATTTCCGATCTGCTCCGCTTTATACAGAGGGGGAGAACAACTACAGACTGGGATAGGAATATCCCCTTCTTATTTCTTTCCTGGCTTCTGCTCTGCTTAACGGAAGCTGGGTAGGGGAAGGAGAAAGAGTTTCCCTTCTTTCCTTACTCTTTGCTTCAGCTCGGCGCTGATATAATATAGGATTATATAAAATATAATCATATATTGGCGAGTGGTGGATTGTCAGTATGACATAATACATTTCCAATATGGGAAATTTCGACTCGAATTGATCGAAATTACTTGCCATTGACCGTATGGCTTTGTGGCAGCAGAATCTACTACAAGTGACTATTTTCATGTCGTTGAGGAATTTTTAGCGTGACAGTACAAAGTTTTAGTCTGGTATAGTTAGTCTGGTAAAGTTTGTTTGGATTGGAGAAGGGAAAAGGAAGGGAATGAAGTGGAAGTGAATAGGAGTCAGAATGGCGAATCCTTCATATGGATATAACACTTGTTACTTGCTGTCGCATGCTTAACTTTTACGAACACAGACTTACTAGATGATATAAAAAATGTGAATTTTATCCCAAGTTTAGGAGTGAATCAATTTGTTATTCAATCATAAATATCAATTTCTCCATTTCCATTTGTCCAATCAATTTGTCCATTTTCATTTGTCCATTTCCATTTGTCCAATCTATTTGTCCGTTATTTACAAATTCGCAAATGTTTCTTTAATACTATTGGGCATCCTGATCCGAATCGGATTCCGAATCCAAAAGCTTGACTACTCGCTTAAGAAGTCCATATCGTTTACCGTTTGATTTGAGATTTTCAGTTGACCTAATGTACACAAACAAATGTATCAGTTCTTGATGTTCTTTTACGTAATGTTTACATTAAAATCGAATTTTGAATATACTTTCAAATAAGCCATAACTTTAATTAATTCGTTATACCTTCCGGCCAATGTCAGACCCGCTATGAATTCATCCTCGCACTCATTCAGAATTGCACGGTCCAGCGGGGTCTGAAACACAGTATTGGTAACATTCACGTCCACATATTCCACAAGGATGGCAACAGCTTCTTTGTTTCCACTCTCTGCTGCATAATGTAGTAGGGATTGGCGGCGCCAAGGATGTTTCCATTGGGCTTTTGCTCCCAGTCGGATTAGATGTCGGATTGTACTCCCGCTTGAACCATTTTGTACAGCAAGCGCTAATACAGATGCCGTCATCTGGTCATCATCCTCCGATTCTTGATTAAAATTCGCACCAGCAGCTTTAAACACCTCAAGTGTGTTCACATCAGGGTCAGGAAGGTATCTAAATAGTGCGCATAACGGAGTTGCTTTATAGACATCGCAAGTTACGACCTTTACTATTGTTCTAAGACTATCCTCGGGAATGCTCATTATAAGTTGGTGGTAGTCCGAACTCTTAACATTCCTAAAAATGTTGGGCAAATGGAGAGCTGTTCGGTTGAACCTGTCCACAGCCGTGGCATTTGCTCCCAACCTAATTAGTTCTATTACTAAATGAGAATGCCCGTCGTAGGCAAGCAGAGGCGTTTTTCCATCTTCATCATGTATCTCGAGTATGGACGGATTAATCTCATGCAGCATCCTAATGACTTGGATCTTATCGTTAATTACCAATGGGGAATTAGTCATGGACAATTCAATACAGTCAAACAGCAAGTTATTATGTTCAGTTTTCTCAACAAGCCATTTAAGTTGTCGGTCATTGACGAGGAATTCAACAATGGAGAAGTCACCTCTTTGGCAAGCCAGGCTAAGTGCCTCTGCCTGAATTTGTCGGGTGTCGAATTTGTGGTATTTCTCAAATTGACTTAAGGCAAACTTGATAAATGGCAAGCATGAGTGCCTGAAAGTGCAGAAGATAAATTCATGATCGAAAATTTTCGCCATTTGGTTGTCAAATGCATTGATTTGGAAAAGGAATTTGTGAATTTTAAAATAATCCGATTGTGCAGTGGCCAAGGCTACTAGAAATATTCTATCTTTTAGCCTATTATAGTTTGATTGTAGTTGGTTGATGAAGTTATTAGCCGGGAGCTCAGAGATGGGTGGCGTGTCGACAATGAGTGAGTTGAGGAAATACGTGATTACGGGAGAGGTAAATTCGAATATTGACTTAAAGTGATTCCTCTCCAACACTAACCTTGATACCCCACCTAGTTTAATGCAGCCCAAAATGTTTGCGAAGAAAAAGTCGGGAAATGTCGCCTCTTCATGATCACATGGGATCAGCCTGCGGACCACCCACCAAGCCACAAAATATTCAGCGAACGTCCGATGAATAAATCGGGGACCACCTGTGGTGCCGGATGCCTCTAATATGCCCACTTTTAGAATTTCTTCCATGTCAACGGGACTAAATAAATTTTTAAAATTTGGATACATTTCCGGAAAAATTAGTTCCAAGGCCAAAGCCGCATGCATATCCTTCAATGTCTCTATGTCTATCGTGCTACCTTTCTTACTAAACTTTCTATCAATCAGGGCTTCGTACATGGATGTAACTGAATTAATAAGCAGCAAAGGGAACGTAGAAGTTTCGGCGGTTGCATATGCTTGTGCTTCCTCCGCGTAAACTTCCCCAATCAGCAAGCACTGAAGAGGGACTCCGGCAATGTCACTGTCATTTGACTTAATTGTAGATTTTAGAGCTGTCAGGCAGTGTTGGGCAAATCTGGAGAGTTTCACCTTGAAAGAGTCATCATTTAAGCTTTTATCGTCAAGCCAATATGACCTAAGAAACCTAGCTTGATCCTCTACTGAGAAAGGATTAATATGAAAGCCAATTGTGTTGAGGCTGCCTTCCAACCTATCTAACAAATGTATTCGGGTTGACACCCAGAGCCGGATTGATTGACAAGTGCTGATTTGGCGGAGCCAGCCAAATACAAATTCCAAGTCGGCAGAGTCCACTTCATCCAGTCCGTCAAGTAGCAGCTCAATTGTGACGGAGGAGGATTCTTCCTTATCTGATTTCAGCATTGAGCTTAGCAGAGCATCCATGTCAAATTCCCTTGTTCGCTTGATTATCTCACCCAGGACTAGAAATATGATGGTTCTCTCGGGATATTGCGCTTTCAGCCGTCTCCCCATCTGAGCTAGAAATATGGACTTGCCCATGCCTGGTCCGTCCGATATGCAAACTGGGGAGTTGGAGTTGGGATCGAATTGTTCAGAAAACTCCTCCTCGTCCAAGTCAAGTTGTTCTTTGTCAATGTAGCTATGTACAAGGGAGATGCCACCACTGGAGCGGATCCACTTCAACTTCTTATCGACGAACCTGAGGCAGTGAACATGTTGCTTATCAGTATCAGCCAGCTTGCAAATCTTGTCAAAGTGAGTTGGACTGTCCAGAATCATGTGCTTGACGGTGATGGCTCCCTGCCTTATCTGGTTCGCGGAATGGTCCGTTACCTTATCCTTAGCTAGTCGACTCAATTCATGTCTCTGAATCCCGCTGACGAGTAAAAGATCGGTTCGGCCATTCTCAAATATTTTTGTCGAAATTACGTTCTTTGTTCGAATCCTTCTGTTGACGTAGTAGCTTAAGCCTTCGGGAAGTGTTTCTGAGGGCGTATCCCTCATCAGATGAAGGAGGAGACTCCCATTGAAAATGGGCTTGACTGATTCAATGCTCAGGCTTGGGAAATACATATATATATTTCTTACCACTTTTGCTTCCAAGGACACAGTCAAGTCCTTCCATGAAATAGAGTTGTAAAATGAATCGGATAGATTGAAATGACGACCAAGATATTCTAAAAAAGTAACAAACAATTATAGATTTAAATATCGGTTCTAATTTGTAGAGCAAATTGTACAATCCAGTTTGAGTTTTTGTTTAAAATTTACTGATAGCTTCATCCGCTTTGCAATCTCCCTCTAGCACGAGGATAAGCACGATCAACCTGGCATTACTCGCCTTCATCCCGACCCACTGCTCCAACACTTCGCAAATTAAATCCGAGTGGGTAGTTTTACAAAGTAGTAAATCATTTTTCAAAGTCCTAATCGCCACACTGGGAATGCCCAGACCCATTGCCAGGGATGACCAGTTCTCCATGAGGCTGGCATCTTCCCGTAGGATTGAGGTGATCGTGTTGATGGGGCAGTCTGAACATTAGGACGTTACGTTATTTTTGAAATAGTTATAAATTAAAACTAATTAAAAGGGCAATTCTAGTTTTCTGGTCAAGTTTTAATTTTAAGCACTTACCGGGTGTCCCCACCACCAGGTCTCCGACTTCCATGTCCAGCGATTTTATGTTGCTTGTATGATTTTGATCATTAACAAAACAAAACTAAGTATGAAGTTTTTAAATATATTTCTGATGTGGTTTGTTGAACAAGATAGAATATGGTTACGAGACGGTGAAAAGGGAAAGATAATGTTCCTTGTCCGATCATTTTTACGTAACTAAACTTTAATATAGGAGGAGGATCGGGATATTGGCACGTTAACATGCTTCAAGGTTACAGTAAGCACCAAGTTCTGGTTGCACTATCGGCTTATCATTTTTGGTATCGCTTTGAAAGCTCAGAGTGTTTTATTTGATCCACGTCACCACGCTAAAGTTGGCATGTGATGATGATATGATAATGAAATGATAATCTAAATCTATGCATTGTCTGATCGTGAGTTTCATTTAAGCTGTTTAATCATTATAGTTCGCCAAAATTTGCTTTTTTTGAAGCTAAATATTTGCCATTTTCGACACAAAAATTTGCTTTTTTTGCTTTTTTCAAAATTCAAAATATACAGTGCTTAATTTCATACATTCAGGTTCCATGAAGGGTACACTTACACAATAGACATTTCATGACATTTGCATGACCATTTTACTGTGAAAAACAAATGAAAACTTGTTATAATTTGTTTTTATTTCGGACCAAAACATACATTATAAAAAAGACCATATAACTAACATACTATGGCAGCTTGTAAAATGAAAAGTTAGCATTGGATAGATTTGCTAGATAATATGTACAATAAAACTGAAGCATATATTGATATCAATTACCACTTTACGCAATGTTTTGCATGTGTCATTAGTCATTCTTTTTGAAAATATGCTTATTTTGCACATTTTTTCAAAAAAATATGCGTTTTTTGCTAATTTTTCTAAATATTTGCATATTTTGCAAGTATTTTTAAAAATTTGCCTTTTTTGCTAATTTTTAAAAAAATTTGCTTTTTTTGCTTTTTTTGCTTTTTCAAAAAATAAAATTTACATATTCGAAATCGTCGTTTGTTACTTGGTAAACTGAACCTGATACCAGGTATCTATCATAAACTAAATTTTTTTTTGCTTTTTTTGCTTTTGGTCATCCTTATTAATCATATTTGGATAATTGTGGAGATTGATTACATAATTGATCATATTACAATTAGCGTTCATGTTCCTGATCTGATTATGTCTCCGTTTTCCAACAAATTTAACTCATTTTAAAATTAATTGCTCATAAATAAATTTTAATCATAGTATAATACAATTACTTGAAAACTTATACTATCTTCAAAACCCCTTAATCATTTTAATTAAACAATTATACATATTAAGTCTCAAGTTATACATGAATAGGTATGTATTTTTTAATTTCTCCATCAAGTTCCTCCTTCGTCGGACACAACTCGATGATACATCTCAAATTCACGTCTTGTGAAGACCTTCAGTCCGAACATGAATATCCCCAGACGAGACATGATCTTCCACATATTGGATTTATAAATGCTGCCTCCATCCCCCACAATATATTTATTAATTTGGATCAGTTCATGAGCAACATATTCCGGTCCCAATTGTACATCCCGATCCATAAACAGCATCAAATTCTCCAGGAATGGAAATCGAATGAGGAAGGAATGATATGTTTTGGGGGAGTATTCCAACTCCAGCGTCTTCATCATGATTGGCTCAAGTTGTTTGGGGACTTCCCTACACAATGTTGGTTGGGAGTCTCCTTCTGTAATATAATATAAATTCAATTTAGACAAATCCAGAGTTAAAAGTGATCATATCATAATATGGTTAACACTAGTTAATTATTAAGACTACTTAATTACGGTAAGGATTGTTGTCTCGTCGAATTTCCCCATGAATCCTCAAAATGGTCAGTCGTGTCTTTGTCGCAATCTGCCCAACAATATCCAGCACACTGTCAAAGGCACAGTAGTTATCCTCATTAAAATTTGGCAAATCAGTCCACCGGCGGCACCCCCATGCATCACGCGGCCTCAACACCAGCTTCTCGAGTTGGGGCGCCTTAAGTTGAAG
>JAQIXQ010000634.1:0-23913 GCA_034700485.1 Pseudosinella alba
CAGGGACAAACCTCAGTTTTCAGCTCACTTTCAAGTTCCTTGGAGTCCCCAACCTCAGCCATCTGCTTAACCCCTTCAGAGGCGACCATGTCCTTCTTCCAGAACCTGAAGTCGGGAGCATGGGAGGCCCCAATGATGTCACTGAAGTGGGCGCTCCACGCATCAGCAGGGAAATCCTTCGGATGGGTGAGGGCTGACCAGAGTCCTTCAAATGTGAGCTGGAAAGCAAATAGAAATGGAATGGAAAAGACGTAAAGTAAAAGCAAACATGGTCTGGAGAGGGAGGATAATGGACAAGAATTGTTCCCCGACAATCTTGTCAATCAACCAGCTTTCCCCTTTTACATTCGCTCATCCGGTGAAAGCATCGGATTACATAGTATAACATGGTCCATGTATTATTGACCAAACTTACTTCATATTTAGCCTCGTCACAGGCACAGCAAGGGTCCGTCGTCTCTTGCTCGTCAGGGCCGACATCCGTCTCCGGACAAAGGGTTTTCGTCAGCTCCCCCTCGTCCATGAACCATTGTCCCTTGTTTTTGATTATGGTCGCCCTATTATTTCCAAAAATATAAAAATATAAACGACTTATATTTAACATAATTCCAGCATAATATTTTCTAGGAGTAATATGATCCCACCCAAGTAAAGTAAGTCAGTCTAGCTGCAAACGATAAACTTTAGCATGGCTCATAAATCTCTCTCTCTTCCTCCTGTCATTTCACCCACACCCGGATCAGTCCAAGAATGAAGAAAGTACTACCCAAGTAGTTTTTTATCTTCCCCTTTTTTAAACGCCAAAGTAAAACTTTTTCCTTGTGACAAGATAACAATTGGCTTTTTGACATAGACAAGGTAATAACTTTGGAAACTAGTTTGGTTATATTACATTAAGAGCATCATCATCATCGCCACCAAATCTTTGTGAATCCTGCCTGCTCATACATAATCCATAGTACAATAAACAAAGACCTTCTTAATATCAAATGACCAGGTTTGATAATTTCCCGGTGAAAGTTTGCTTTTTTAAATGATGATAATGCTAATTAAAAGTAGACTCAGAATTTTCTAAGTTTTACTCGAGACGCTGGTAAATTATTAAACCAAATCATTTTCTTTTTGGGTAAGGTAGCTCATTTAACAAGTTCATAAAATAGAACCTTGATGAGAAAGCGATGCGACATGTACATGGAACCGAAGTTAGAATAGGACGGGAACTTGAACAAAATGTTCATCAACGCCACATCCGGCCAACTTCCGGTTTACGACAGTCTTCTCCCAATTTGATGGAGGGGAAATGTAATGGTGATGATGATGAAGGCAATGACAATGACAGGTGGATGAATAGTGTGCAAATTGTCTATAAATTGTCTAAACTGCTCCTCTACCAAAGTATATGCCACTTCACAAGTATTTGGAATTCACAGAGCATCCCTATTAACTCCAATATTTACATAAGGGATTGTAAAAGGTTGTCAAACCATATTTATTTTTCTTTCCCGTAAGAACAACAGGAACAAGCTCATTTTCATTTCTCCTCTCGGAATTGGAGTTGGAGGAAGGAGAAAGGAGCTTCCAATTCTTTCACCGTTTGTTTTACTTTTTCACTGGAGTGGAGTGGAGAGGCTCGACTCTCCCCTTCTGCGGTACAAAGCCGGAGTCTGGAGTGGGAATGGACTGGAGTGGCATGGCTTGGAGTATCCAGGAGGGGGAAAGGAATTAAAAGAGGATTTATGGGTGAAGGAATACTGGTTGGGAAAGTGGAATGTACAGGAAGGAAGAATATGACTTCTCTCTATCTTCCTCCCAAGTCAACTCTCTCTCTCTCTCTCAACCAGGTTGTCTTATTTTGATGGGATTTTCTCGCAAGATGAGCCTCATTTAATTTTATGCTGGGTTTCTCCCTCCTTGAGAGAAAGTGGAGGGAAATTTGTGGAGCTTGATAATATGTTTGGAGGCGAGTGGAGGTAGTGGCGGTGGTGAAGGTGATGCTACGGCGGTGAATATCTTAATTCCTTAATTTAATTCGGGTTAAGCCCCGGCATCCAATCCAATCCAATCCGGAGGAAATGGACTCAAGCTCCCGCGTTTCAGGTGGCACTTTTCCCTCCAGCGTTTTGGAGGTAATTTTTATGCATTTATATTTTTTCCCGGGAGTAAATGAGTGGGAGTAAAAAGTAAAACTGGAGGGGACATAAGTACTTAAGTAGAAATGGTTTGCTTCTTCCTCGTTCAACCTGTTCTCTGATAAGATAACTGAAACAGCAGCAGAGGAAGATATTAGCGGAGGGGATATCAGTCGTCGGCTGCTCCTGAGGAAGACTTTGGATGGTGGGGGGGGGGGGAAGAGCGGGAGGAAAATAAAATATATTGCAGTAAAATTACTACTCTCTCCCCCTCTCTCTCTACTTTAGAGATTTAGGAAGAAGGCTTTGGCCCTCACTGGAGGAATCTGAAGCCAAGAAGTGGAAAGATTTAATTGGCTGCGTTACTCTCCCCTTCTCCTCTCCTGTCTTAAGTTCCGCAAAATGTGTGGCTTGGGCTTCTCTGGTCTGTACACCAAATAGTTCCTTTTAGACTTTCCCTTGCCTCACCGACTTATTTAAGCTTCTTTTCCGATAAAGGAATGAGAGGGAAAAAAACTTTTTCGCTTTTTGGGTTTCTCCCTTTTTGAAAAGCAAACAACAAGGGGAAGACTATACGACAGGGAGACAACCGTGTGCCATGCCATACATTTCTCCAATCTCCTGTTCTCCCAACTCATATGTCACGGAAATATATAATTCTCCGGCTAGTTGTTTCCCCAGCTAATTTACAACAAGTTGGGGAGGACAAAACATAATATGGGAGAGAGAGAAATATGTTGGGAAGGTGGCTTTTGGCTCGGTTGTAGTGGAGGAGTTGGAGTCGTCGGACGGAGTGAACAAGCAGCTTCCTTCATATTCCCATCCACTTTCTCTTTCTCTCCCTTGCCCAAGTTAATACATAAATTGGGAGTGAGAGAAAGGAGAAAATATTTCATACATATTTTTCACTCACTTTTCACTTCTCGGAGGGAAAAAACGTACACATTTTTTTGGGAGGTGAAGAGCCGCAGATGTTTTATATGTCGGCTGTTATGTTATGTTCCCCTCCCCCCCCCCATATCCAGCTCCTGACATTCCTTTCCGGACGGAGGAAGAGAGAGGGAGAATGAAATAAATTGGGTTGGTTGGATCAAGGGGAAAGTAGAGATTTTTCGGGTTAAGACCCGAGAATAATGGAATGGAGGAGCTTACAAGTTGTAAAATGATGGGAGGAAGTGGAGGTGGTGGTGGAGGGAAAAAAACAAGTGTGAATAAGGAGCATATACTTAAAGTAAGTATGGAGGAGGGATATGTCAGATGGAGGGATGTAGTTGCTTGGAATAATTTTTCCAGAGATTTTTTTCTTTTCCCTGGACATGTACATGGAGTTAGATGGACAATGGGTCTTCTCATGTCAGCATATTTTTTATGGAGGGATTAACTGGGGAGCCGCTTGTAAGGGACTATATTTTTATGGGAAGTTGACAGAAGGCAATCCATTTTACAAGGAACATGTGTCATACGTCATGTCATTTTATATTCTTTAAGATATTTTTTCCTTCTCTTTCCACTCCAAACTTGCCTGAAGCTGACACAACCGGCCGTGGCGGGAGGTGCCGTCCACCGGACCTGGACTTCCGCTTTGGGGAGCTCACTGGCATGCTTCACGGCATGGGGACAGTACTCCGAGAACCTCGCCAGGGAGTCCCCAACCAGTTGGAAGGAGCCTGCGGAAGTGTCATGCGACAGCCCATCCGCCGGCTCAGCGACGAGGAGGAAGCCGGAAAACTTTTTCACGGTGTATTGGTCCCCAGGCCCTTGGATCCGAACTGGAATGATAACATAAAAATATACAAAATTGTTAAAAATGAGTTTTTCGATCTAGAATTTTCAAGTAAATTTAATCATACTCCAATTTTCTCTCTTATTTCATTCTGTCGTCATATTTCTATTTTTTGGCTGGCCCGACAAAATCATCCTCCGCCTTATCATCATCATATACCATACTAAACCTTGCCTATTCCATTCCAAACCCAACTCTCATCCAATATCCCACCGCGACCAAGCCATAATCATCATTACCGGCTAAAATTATCATCGGCAGATGGGGAATATTTTCCGGAGGAAAATCTCAGCAGGGGGAAGATCCTGATCATCCTGATTATCATATCATCCATCGGGATCAAGCTCAATTATTTCCAGCATGCTATATCCCATGTCCCTTTCATATCCAACCACCGTCGCGTCGTAACTATAGTCAAGTCATTATCGGGAAAGGGTAACCATGACCAAGGAAGCACCCACCCAAGCCACATTATCACACTCCTCCATGGCATATTTACCACCAACTTGATCCTGATCATGGTGATCCCCACCTTCATCCCACCACTGACGACGGTGGACTACAGCCAAAAATGTGTATGTGGTGGTTTCACACACACAAAGTTTGGAAGTCAGTGAAAAGGATTGGATTGGAATTTTCTCCCTCCAGTCAAGAGAATAATAATATGGGAGGAGGGGGAGGACGCTGATGATCATGGTGATATGATGATAGTAGAGGAAAAGGAGGGAAGGAGAAAATATTTTTTACATAATCCCAGAAAAAAATCCAGGCTAATAAACTGGGATAAATATTTTGCCATTCAACTATGTAAAGCCATATGCCACCTTGGTCTGGAAGTCGGAATAAAGCCCAAGCATATTTTTTTTGGCCATTGTCTCCTTCACCTTTTGTTCCTATCATCATCATCATGATCATCATCATCGTCATCGCTTCCCCAACCACATGAGCTTTCTCTCCACCGACGACGAGACAAAATGAGTCCATGCAAAAGTCCCAGATAAAATGCCTGGATGGTTCGGAATTGGGAGTTTAGCTTGTTTAGGACCCTCCCAAGCAAAACATTTATGGCCTGGATGGAACTCCATTTTTCCCCCACAAGCGTATCTGCAACTGACACTTCCTGTCCCAGAAAAGGATCCCGGAAAGGAGTTTGCAAGATATTGGACTCCAACAAAAAAAGCTCCAAGCTCCCTCCAAAAACTCCTCCAATGCATAATATATATCCTGCATGAGTAGCCTCCTGATACGATATTGATATTGATGATGATGTCCCTTGGACCATCAAACTAAACCAACGACCCACACAACACAACTGAACTGAGCTGAACCTCTCACCTTCCACCAAAGTTCCAGCGTCTCCTCTTCACCCACTTGAAAGTGAAAGTGGGTGGGAGGGAGTAGGTATTTGTAGTTGTTGTCATTGTCGGGTTTGTTGTTGGTTGTGGGGAGAAAGGAGAAAAGCCCAAACAATTTCTCCATATTTATCCTGTCCCTTTGTTGTCCTCCCATTCATATCATTTTCAGAGAGAGGGAGAAAAAGTTTCCCCGTTTATGTCCCTTTGTGGAGGCATCAACCACAGCCACAAACAGTCATCATCATCATCAGCCGCAGTACAATCAGCGTAATTCCAAAGTACACTTGCATTAAGGAAAGCTCCTCCAACAACAACAACTCCAAATTTACTCCCTCCAAGTCTTAGATGGCAGATGGGTCATACTACATTAGATCTGTTTACCCGCATAAAATGTTAATTGAATAGGAAGCCATGGCATCATCCTCATCATGGTCCTCCTCTGACTTGGCTTGGCATATGGCTCAAGTTTTAATTTCAATTTCAGTCCAAAATTTTCAAGATGGACCGGGACCAAGACCGGCATCATTGCCTATTTCACTCATTTGTCTGGATCAAGCCATAGCCATGTTTTCCCTTTCCCCTCAACTAATATTTAATGAATGAGGAAATGATAACGGGGAAAAATCCCTGACATCCCACAGACCCATCCCGAGTTTCTTTCGGGAGGAGTTTGACTTGATTTTGACTTGACTTGACTTGCAAAATTTTCTTTATGAGCCCGGGCTCCCCCTTCTCTTGTCTTGCTCTTGTCTCTTTGTCTCCCAAATTATGGTTGACTTAAGTTGACTGGGCTTTATGTTGATGTTGCAAAGTTAATGATAATGATCAGCACCACTACCACCACCACCCAACCAGGATCATTTACATTTTGCATCAATGCTGCTGTTGCTGCATTGTGATGGTGGTTGGGATATCTATCTCTCTGCTTTGGCATGCCCCTGCCATTATTATTTCTTCCAACAAATTTCACATTCCATTTCAGAGCAAGAAGGATATATGGACTCAAGTCAAGTAATTCTCCCTCCATCCACTTACTTCCCTTGTCGCTATTTGGGAGATGGAGATGGAACCAGGAGGGAAGTGCGAAGAGGGGATTCCTCCGCGACACTAATGAGAAAACCGGGAGACAACTCTGAGCCCCTTCTCTTGGCTTCGTTTGCATTTAATTAGCCAACAACTGTCATGCTTCATTGCAGTAAATAATGATGATGGGATTGGGTTCGGGAATGGGAAAGGATAAGATAGTCAGAGATGGGATGGGATAGTAGAGGAGGAGGAGGAGGGAAAAGAAGAATGGGAAATCGGAACGGAAGTGAATGATTATATTTTTTCTTCTCATCTTCTTCCTCCAAGCTAATGCGAAAATCCTCATCACTTTATTAAATTGGGCTTGTTTCCCACAGTCAAGTCAAACTGTTATGATCATGATTAGGAGAGGATATGAGCACATGACATGGGATTAAACGGGATGTTGGAGTAAATGGGAGATGTCATAATATGGTGGTGTGGCGAATGGGCCTAATAACGCTGACACCTCGAGCGGCGCAGTGATGAGCCTGTTTGGAGTCAGTATGTATCAAGTTATATGCAATAATGATGAGTCTATATAGCCATTCCACATTTTTTTCCAAACTTTATGTTCATTAGACTAATATGACAAGCTAAAGTCGCAATAAGGTAACAGGCACAGGACACCAGCACCTCCTTCGGTGGCATGGCGCTGGCGATGATGATGATGGTGATATGATGTCGTTGTTGATGTTGACGATGGTGATGATGATGATGAACAGAGGTAATTTATTTTTCGGGGGCTATTTTTAGCCCGGATTTGGATTTGAATCTGGATGGTATGCTGCTGGTGGTGGTGGTGGTTTCCTTTGGCTTTAGTTTGGCTTGGTTTGGCTATAGGATGTAAAATTGCAATTCTTCAGCAAGCCCATGTGGGATGTGGGAATTCCTTCATTGTTTATGAATCATATCGTGAATCTTTTTTTCCTCTCAAGCCATATGCAAGGAGGCTCATCCCTGGGGTTTTCAAAATGTGCAAAAATAAATAAATAAAATAGCTTGCCATATCCACACCATCCCATATCATTCCTGGGAAGAGAAAGTTTATGAATTTGAATGGCCATAAAAATGTCGTCGGAATTTGCAAAAAAAAACGAATGAAGATAAACAAATAAACATCGGGACCATGCGACGGGATGCGAATTTCATTCCATTTCATATTCATGCTAGTCCTAAATCTCTCAAAAAAATCCATCATAAAATTGCAATTTACGATTAATGAACCGAGTCATTTACATTTTAACAGCATGTCATATCACACCTCAGCCAACCTACGAAAATTTCATCTTGTATTTTCATCCTCCCAAAATTACTTGGAATAATAAATGAAGTGATTTTTAAAAGATTTTTTAACTCGTCATAAAATAATCGTCCATTCCACATTTTTTTGGGTGCGGGTGTGACTGCGACCTTGTCATCGGAAGCAAACCACCTTGGGAGTAATAATATTATATCCATTCCTCACTCCGGATTGATCTGATCTTTCAGCAATAAAAGCGATTTTATTTTTTATGCAAAAAAATAATATGGTAATATATTCGGGATATGTTTTCCCAGACTCAGACAGTCACGACATCATCTCCATATGACACGACACGGTTGGTAACGTAACGTCAATGACATGAAAAATATCTACTATGTCTATGGCTATGAGCCACCTCCCGGTTCCCTTTCCCATTTTAGCATATACCCAGTTCGGAACATCGGATCGGGCCATAAGACTTTGGAGGATGTGGAGGAAGCGGATGATAGAAGGAGTAAATCACCATCATCACCACATGGCTTTTTAATGGGGTGGTGGAGGGAGTGGAAATGACGGAATAAGCACAAAGCCATATTATATTGTAAGTACTGCGACTCGCGTTACTCCCGTCGTCCCAGTCCCAGCAATCCAAAATAGTCCCCTTCCTTCCATATGGCTAGGTACATATATCCAATCCAATCCACCTCCCACCTCCACTCACTTCACTTTCAGAACTTGTATCTCATCCATAGAGAAAGTTCAGTTGAGGAAGCTCAGTGTGGAGGGGCTGAGTTGGAGGAAACCGGAGGGATACTTATTTCTTCCCAGTGAATTATGGAAAGTGAAGAGTCAGCGAGAAATTATAGGTTAAAATGAAATGATTATGATGGTGATGATGTGAGGAGATGATTGAAATGATGGAGGGAAACCATTCCATACTGTCGCTAGAGTCATTTAAGTATATTTTTGGTCCATTAAAAATTATCTGCTTGACTACCCCCGAACGTGTTGTGAGGACGATGGAAAATGGATTTTTGAAGGGTGAATGTGAATCCTTTCCAACATACGTAATATGAAAGGCATCATCATCATCATTTTCTATTTTCTATTCATCCACCGAAAAAATATGTTAATGTGTCTATATCCGATCGTTCTCCCATTAAATCAAAAAATAACTATAATAATTGGAGGAAAATTTGGAGGGAAGAAAGTTCATCTCTCAGAAAAATAAAATTATGTTCCTCCCAGAGCAATATGTAAATGACTGGAGGGAACTTGGGAGTTCCAGACAGGAAGAAAATAGACTGACAATAAACACCTTATTCTCCGGCATCATCACCTCCAACTCCCTCAAACTCCTGCCCTCCCACCTCCCACCTCATTATTCCACACTTGGCGGAGGAAAGTTATTTTCGCCTAGTGCTCCTTCCCTTCCTTCCCCACTCCATCATTCATTCCAATCCATTCCATTTCCATTTTATTTCCATACTTATGTATAAGTGCCCGAAAAACAAAACGGGAATGTTCCCATTTAATAAGAAAGAAAAAAACCGCCGGGAGAAAAGAAACTTGTTCATTTTCCCTTTAAAAATTATCGGAGTATCGAGGAGGAAGTTGGGAGAGAAAGCTCCCGACACAAATTTCAAATTTCAATGTCATATAATAAATCACTCCACTCCAGAGTTCCTGGAAGCATCGACTCCAGATATAAATGGGTTCAAACATGACAGGCTGGAGTGGATGGCCCGATCTTTTTCTTCTTTCAATTTTCTCCCATCAAATGTTCCAATATGAGTGGAGGATGAGGATGAGATGATAAGATAAAAAAAAGTTTCCATTTTTCTCCACCCAAAACTTTGTATTATTTTTTTATCACTATTTTATTCCAAACTCTTTCCCCCAACTTGAAGATTTCTTTTCTGAGGACCAAATTGTTGGAAAGGGCCACTTTATTGGAGTGGGACGGGCGGGGAGAAAAGTTTTGATAATATGATAATAAGAGAGGATCCATTTAATTTCATATTTATATATCAATGTCACCCTATCATATCATACATATCACATCAACGGATCATGGATGGAGTTCTATTTCCTTTCACCTGATCCGAGATCTTTTGGAGGAGTTTTTCGGAGTTGTCGCTAATTTCATTTTGATATTTGATAGTTTTGGGATATGGATATGGAGATGATGGGGACATTATGAATTTTACTTGATAATCCTCCAACTGGATAGAGGAAGACGATGGGATCAGGTATCTAATTTTATTTTGGACTTAGGATCGTTTTTATCGATCAGCCAGAGTGAAAGTTGGAGAAGGTGGGAAGAAAGGAACCGAAAATTGCCCGTGTAGGTGGGAAGGATTATGACCATGTTGATGATGATGGTAATGTGATGCTCCCGGCAGAACAAATAGAATTAATGGGCAATTTTTTCAAGAGGGAGGATTCTGGATTGCGGAATTTGTTTGAACTTGAACGAGAATAAAAGAAAATTTAATGCGGTAATTTATAATTTAAGATGATGGACTTGCTAATATTGCTGAGCTGGGAAGGGATATTATGATGTGATATGATATGATTCGTGACTTGGTTGGGACGTTAGGATGGAGACGACTAATTCTCGTCTTTCATTTTAAGTGTCAAGGTGGCCATTAAGATTTGAGCCATTAGCAAGTTTTCCTCTAATTTCCAACGGGAGGAGGGAAAGTGGCTGGAGTGTAATGGATAATGTGTTTTGTCTCTGGGGAAAACAAGCAATTAGGGGAAGGGAAATGGCGAGTTGGCTACTTAAGAGGATGAAGATGAGGAATGGGCAGAGAGTGAGACTCTGCCTCTCTGCCCGGATTTTTCAGATGGATGGATTTTTAGACATATTTTTCTCCGGAGACAATGGCTGACCTCTAAAACTAATGGTAAGTGAAATGGAAGGTCAAGTCACTTGAGAATTGCTAATTAAACAAATTATATTTAATCTGAACATTAATTCAATTAATTCTTCGAACCTGTGTAAACAGCCTCCGGAATATACTTATCCGGCTTGTCTGGATCCCCACTTATGACGATCCTGTAGCCACTGTCCCCCGGCATCTTGGGGACGTTCACACCCGCCGGTGCCCTGTCACACCAGAGCCCCTCCACATGACTGACTAGGACTGAGGCGGAAAGCACCAGCAACACTGACACTTGGAAGAAGGACAGTGTTGGCCTCCAAACACTCCTCCCTCCTCCCCACAACATAATAGTATCAATTATTTAGCAGTTAAATATGATTGTTCAGTTTAATTCACTTCCTAAAAAAATGAAGATTTAGAACCACCACCGGGGTAACCTAAGAAAGCTCCCGTAGTATCCTTTTAACTTGATAACTTTCTTAACTATAATTAAAGATAATTACATAATGCTCAATATGAATATGCAATGCAGTCAATCTTAATTACAAATGTACCGATTTTCTGTTAAAACCTAGATAAACAGCAAGAGGCTCATATGAGCACGCTTAAACTCAACTTGATTTTTTTCACTTCCCATGAACGAGCCAAGTTTCCACCATCACATTCCACTGATAACTGACTCTGGCTCTGTGTTCTTTCTCCCAAGTTATGGAAGGATTGTGGAACATTGAAAGGAAAGATATGGGATGTTTGCTGCCTGCAATGGGAGCAAAACTGAAGTCACTTGGTTGCGTTGTAGACTTGTAGGAAGAATTGTCGTACTTTCGCAAGAAAAATAGTGAATGGAATGGGTGAGCATATAGCCCATATTAAAGGTTTGCAACACCAATTTCGGTGTATTAGACATGGGCTATATTACATTGTATCGCCATCTCCATCACCATCCCCGTCATCATTTATTATAATGCCATGCAAAAAGAATTCTTTTTTTTTGCTATTGCAAAATATAACAAATATATAATCCCGACAACAAAACAAATCATTTGAATGGTCCATTTATTTACAACTTGATTTAAGGCAAGTTACCTTCTAATTTATTTCAACGGGGAAAAAATTAAGTGCAAAATACATTTTCAAATATATCCATAAAAAAATATCCCAATCCAAACTCATCATCATCATCATCAATTACGTGTCAACAAGCTTATTACACATCGTCATCTACCTAAATGTACTCACGACTACATAATATTATTTAACTCCCAATCCAATCGCTTAATCAATCAATTAAAATTTTTTATTTCCATTACATATTTGTACAACTATTGACCTTTCCGTCTGACCTTTCTCTTCTCAAAATGGGGGACTCTCTGTAACTTTGGCTGAGAGGGTGATCGACAAGCTTGAAAAAATCACTCCTTGACTGTCGCCAAAAAAAGGTTGAAACCAAATTCCTCTGGATTTCACTGGGCTTATCTTGAATCATATTCATTTTTCTTCAGAAGCAGAAGCAGCTCCTTGTAATGAATATAAATAGTTTGTAATAATTTTTATTCTCAAAATTACATATTTTGTCAAATAAATTGCGTACTTGTCACAACATCACAGAGAATTAAGCATGTTTTCTCACAGGGACATATGGACATGAAGATGTACGCACAGTTGCCCCCTTCATAAATTATATATGTCCATCCCTCTCATGATTCAGGAGGGGGTCCTCCTCATAATCAATCAGTTCTTATCAGGAGGATCATCATCATCTTATCATCTTCGTCAACATCAACCTTCCCAAAATAACCAACTTATTCCAAACCTTCTTGTCTGATTTTCAGGATGATCTTGAGTAAGAACATTTTAATCAAAATATTGCCCCTGCTTTTGGGTGAATAAACAAGCTGAAGGAGAAATGAGGATGACGCTGCATGGATGGCGCAGCGTCGTTAATTTTCCTTGTGCCATTGCCATTTTATAGTGTCATGTCCCATGACGGGACACCGTAACAAGTGCAGGTGGCATATGGCATGCAGTACTTAACCAAATGCTTCCAAAAATAATCTCGCATTTTTTAAGATAAAAAATTTTGCAGATTTTTTTTCCTTGCAAAAAATATATCCCAGAAAAAGTCAAGTCATATCATATTTATTTTTTTAATATTCCCGTTACAACATTTTTTCATTTAAGCTTGCTTAAACTTCAACAAGTAAGTAACTAGTGTCATGATGACGATGATGATGCGGGTGACATGGCATGACATGACATATGTTAATGGATGGATCAGGGATGCCGAAATGGACGGAACGACATAACACTTAATCTGGGATGATGACGATCAAAAATATTCAGCAAGACAGGTTTTTTTCTACGACGACATATATTTAGTAAAATGACATGACAGCAGCAACAAACTTTCCGAGGGAGGATTTTTTTTACAGTGGAATGGAATGAAATGATTTATCCGAATCCGGTGGTGATATTTTATGCCATCATCGCAAATCGCAATCATCATCATCATCATCATCCTGACCGAGAGCCGAGGTAGTGGTCATATGCTCGACAGGTTTTCATATGGCTTCTTTCATCTTGCTGTCTTGTCTTGCACAATTTGGAAAAATACAAAAGTGGAAAGGAGAAGTAAATTGGGGGAGATATATGTCATCATGCATATTTGCAGAGTTGATTGGAGGAGATGATGATATGACCGATGTTCCTTTCGTGAATGTGTCCAGTCAGGCCAGTTTGAGAAGACCAGAATCTGGTTGTGAGTGAGGTATGAATCATACAATGGAGAAAAATAGAGGCGTTCTGCTTTGGCTTGATCTTGTAAGGCTTCCCAAACACCAAACGGCATGACAATATTGTGTATGGATGGTCAGGGAGAAATGGAAATAGCTTTACCTATTTTGGGGCTTTGATGTTGAATAAAATGGGCTAATATGTAATTAGATTAACCTTTTCCCTGACCTTGCGGTTGAAATTTGAGGGAAATGCGACTATGATGGTTTTTTCTTGTCTTTGGATGATATTAAGAATGAAATGGTTTTGAGCTTACATAATTTCTTTTATTAGTAAATTGGAGGAATGATATGGCTGGAAAAAGATAAAAATGCTTTTGATTTACAAAATGCCCAAATTCTTTTTAAAAGTAGCCAACTGGGCCAAGTTCTCATCCCTCCATTGTCTCCTCTGGGGTAATGTATCATCCTTAACCATTTCCTGGAGTTGTCGGTCAATCTCCTTGGAGCCCTCAGGGGTCATCCTGGGGATTTCCGTTTGGGTCAAAGAGACATCATGAATGGCCTCCCCATATCGTTCACAATAGTCGACAAAGCCCTCAGCATTCAACTGGGCCGTTTCCAACGGGCCGATGAAGCAGTAGCGGGGAGCCAGCCCTTCGGTCATGACCGTGTCGGCATCCTCCACTGTCAAGTAGCCGCCGTTGACCAGGCGCCACATTTCGTTGAGGATGGCGTATTGGACCCGGTTCAAGGCGAAGCCGGGGAGCTCCTTATTCATCACGATGGGCTTTTGACCCAGGTCGGTGAGGAGTTGTCGCACGTGGGCGGTTACGGCTGGCTCTGTTGTTGGGGTGGGGACGATCTCCACTAGGCGCACGAAGTACGGTGGATTGACCTAATTGATAAACAAGCTAAATTTTAAAACCGGGAAACTGGTAGCACTTCGGAATTAATTATTTAAGGTGGGGATAGTGGACTAGTTACCGGGTGGACAACAACAGATCTCTTGCTGATACCTTCCCCAATGAACTTCGACGGCATGATGGTCGAGGTAGAGCTTCCAATGATGGCAGTCGTATTCCCGATCTCAGCCAGCGTCTTCTTCAGCTCGAGGAAAACTCCGGTTTTAATCTCAAGTCGCTCCGGGGTACATTCCTGGACGTAGGTGACGCCTTGGAGGGCTTCCTTCAAGTTGTTGTGGTCTGGCAAAGAGCAGATACGAATTATTTTTAGAAACAACTTTAAAAACAATTGCTTCATTTACGCTTACATGATAACAGGGCAATCTGCTGATCCGCTGTTAACTTCCCCCTGAGCTGCTTTGTTGTTTCCAGGGACTTGAGCTTCTCACTGATCTGCTTGGGGGCAGCAGCCAAAGCTTCCGGGAATGAGTCATACAAGCGGACTTTATGCCCAGCAGAGGCAAATAACATTGCCCATGACTTGCCCACTATTCCACTGATGCAAAATAAAATATTCAAATTAGTATTCTTCACCTATGTGATTGTGATTATAGATATTAACCCCCACTTATGTCATTAAATTAATTACCTTCCAATAATTAAAACCGTTTCGGTGCTCATCTTGACCTTGATCCGAGAAATTCACTAAAAATGGAATAATTCAAACAAAAATAAAAAGAATCTCTGAAAGCAGTAGAGTTTAATTTGAGCTGTGCTCCCGTTGGAAATCCGAAAGTGACTAAAACCATTCGTTTTTCACTGGCTCATCCCATCTTCCAGAAAACAAGAAGGACATTCATTAGTCAACTTTATCTTAAATCAAAAGAAACCTGAATGTTTTTCCTAGATAATGTCCAAAGTTGTCCTTTTTCCAAAAGTTTTCTTTCTATATTTGAGGATGACGATGATGGGAATTAGGTACGTAATTTAGGGACCCGAAATATAATTACTTTATCCAACATACAAAGCCACCCAATTCCCACATGAAATAAACCAATGGCTTTAGTCAAGTTAGTCATCTCCCCAGAAGAGCATGAAATGACAAAAAATATTTTAGGACCTGTTTTAATTTATGCTCTTGCTTGGCTTGTTCCAAGGAGGAAGGTCAACTGGTGCTAGTACAATGTCTCCAGTGGAACCGGTGCGGTCCGGTGGAAGTGGAAGAAAGATGACTTGTTTTCGTTGTCTAAATTCTTGCCTTTTTTGACTTTTGTGACTGTAGTCAAGCCCATGTATGTTCTGCCAGTCCTGTCCAGAGAGTTGCTACTTTGTTCTAATGGGAATATGACAAGTTTCTTTTGGCAGTTGTGGATGTGGAAAAGAGAGAGTCCGGTCCGGATCCATCCGATTCTTATCATTATGTCCAAATATGTTCTTATCTGTTTGGATAACAGTCTCCAGTCTCACAATCAGTCTGGGTCAATTAGGACAAATTAAATCAAACAATAATTGTGCTCATCGATAATCGATAATCATGGGTATGGATTATGCTTATCAGTACAACAATGTATGTCCCAAATTAATCAAATAGAAGAAGAAAATCAATCATTTTGGTATGGTGATGGTGATGATGACCAGGTGGAGTTACATTACATGAGAAAATTGTAATTACGTTGCCAGTTACCTATAAATTATGACTTCAGAGAATGAATACTTTTTTTATCAACTCGGAATTCGACTGATTATTGGCAAAGATAAGGTGAGTATTGTTATATGTCAAATAGCACGTGCTCAACTAATTTTTTTGCTGACAGGGATTTCCTACTCGATATAAATATGTATTATGCATTGACATTAATAGGTGTGAAGGGAAAATGCAAAGTCATTCTTAAGTATATTTGTTTTTGTTAAACTGTCAGTCTAAACCGGATCAATTCATTCATTATTTACTTAATCATTATCATTAAATTCATTATATATTAGGTCAAATATAAATATCTACGGAATATTAAAACGCAAATTGAAATTAAATATCTGAGGAACATTTGAGGGATGACGATGATGACAGTCTATACCTATTTTGGGCTTTCCCGTCACAACAAATTCTCATTAATAATGAGAATGACTTAACTAACCTACCATTAATTAACATTACCATGTGGCGTGGCGTAACAGTAATAACTTATGTACATTAATTGCAATACATAATACTATATGTAATAGCGAGTAAAAAATGATTTTTACTTTTATTAACTATTTGATGCGATGTGATGTGATATTCCCGGTCATCTACTCTCTAATCAAGGATTAGCTTTTGTTAGTCTGTCCGTCTCCGTTTGGCTGATGACTTGCTTTGTTGCTTTAAAAAGTACACATTTATTTATTTTATTTATTTATTTATTTATTTATTTATACGGTCCGAAAATTGTTTCATACATACACACAATTGCAATACACGTTGTTACAATCGAAAATATATGCGTATCAAAGGAAAGAGGTAAGAAAAAAAAATTATATTATAAATTACGACAGAGGCCGAAGGAAGAAGCTCACGCAGCCCAACTTGGGCGCATTGAAAAGAAAAAAATACATATTGAACCTAACTTAATTAATTACTTTATCCTAGCATTATCTTATTAGCATTTTATATCAGTGTCTCTAATACACCTTAACATGCTAGGAATAGTCGATCTTCTATATCTTTCATATGTAGTTTTAACTACCCTAAATTTGTAAATACTCTTATTATATCTAACCGCTATACCTTTCCCTTCATAAAATAATCACGATATAGAGTCATCCTTCCGTTGCCCCGGTGACAATAAATAAGCATAATTAAGTTAGTTGCGAGTGGCTCTCCATTTAACAATATAAATTCTTACTAATTCCAGCAGCTTCTCGTCAAGTTGCTTGGCAGAACCCGGGTCGGTTCTACTTATCTCCTTGTAAACTTCACAAGACTGGATCTTTGAAAACCTCAAGCTATGGAAATAAATTAGAAAAACAATCCTCTACATCAACCCAGCCTAGATATGAAAGGGTGAGGTAGGTTGCGCCCTAATTGGATATCCATAATCAATGGCATACCTCAGCATCAGTCGCAGTGATTGATCCACCAACTTCTTCCAGTCATTCGACTCTTCCTCCAGGTTCTTTGCGTGAAAGTACAGCTCCAACAGAGCATCAGGGCTAAACCAGTCCGCCCCCCTTTCCCAAATCATTTGGATCATTGAACCCATCAATTCAGCCAAGTTGTACTTGTGGGCAGTCTTAAGTAGCTCCACAGCGACGTCACAACTGAGGTCTTCGGTGGACAACTCCAACCCGTACAAGTAACGGATGAGACGGTTTAGCCCTTCCTCGGAGTTCTCCTTCAGTTGGACTCTGCCGGATTCAGCTTCCGTCATCCTATTGTTCGGATCCACCATGGCGGCCAGCACATCACTGTGCCCTAAAATAAGGAGTATAATTTGGTTATAAAATTATATCATTCCGTCATTCACAAGCCAGTGTGTCTGAATTATTTTTGAAAGTCCCGATTACCTTCGAACATGACCCTGTGACATTTCACCTCAGAGCCGTTCCCCGCAACAAGAATTAAATCCTTGGAAGCCTCCTTACCAAATAGCCTTTCCCCAAAGGGGGCCAGGCTCATTTTGATTATCTGTAGCTTTGGTTTGAGAGTTTCAGTCCAGGCAAGGATGATGTCACATGCCACATTCTTGTCCTCGGATGCACTGCCAGGGTAAAGAGGCCATTTGGACCATTCAGGGTCAGCGTCAAAGCCACCAAAAGCTTCTGAAAATTTAAATGCGGGCCAAAGTTAACAAAAGTAATCAACGCAATAATGGAGGTTGGGATGTACTACTAGTATTATGGTAATAATGGGATATGAATTTTATACTTGTCCAGTCCATTGTAACGACGCCCCCACCAATTTGGTACTTTGGCCCATCCATCCCAAATCGGATTTGGAGGGAGGGGCTCGGCAAGATATTTGAAATTCCTTGGACAAACGTCTTAGGAAGACAAATGTCGTAACATCTTCGGTCATTTTTGAGTTCAACGCGAATGACTAGGCTGGGTTAGTTAAATTAAAATAAATGTAATTATACATATATTAAATATAACTGATTGACACTGACTTTAATTTAAATTGCTGTACTGGTACATACCTCATATCTGGTTCTTGAATGTAATTTGTAACGGCCTTGACCAAACTGGATGAAATCGGGATGGAGTTCAACTGCGTGAGCACATTCTGCTTCGAGATTGTCATATTCCTGCTCCAGGCTGTAAATAATTGACGGTTAAAAGAGTTACATTAAGTTTTTACTACTGATGGCCATGCGTAAAATATATTTGCACGATCAGTATTCATTATTTACGGAAATACAGATAGCTTCCCAAAAGTAGGTCCTTGACCAGACAAACAGAGTTCTTCACCTCCTGCGGCATATTGTCAACTTCCAAATGGGGATGAGCACGTTACGTATTGACTTCAAAGTTACTGCGCTGCGGGGTTAGTTACAAGTTACATTTGAGATCAACTTCGAGCTAGTTAATTATTGTCACACCACAATTAATTTCAAATTTTGAAAAAGGAAAAAAATGATAGTTGATTTTTTTACAGACTAATTCTAGCTCATTCTTACCTTCTCTCCTCTCTTGGGATTGATGATTGGTACGGAAATGAGGTATATTTATAAAATGATTTATAACTGATTGTGTATTAAAAAATAACTAATTTCTCATTTCTCAACAAGAAGGACACAGCCCACTTTCGGATATTTAAGGACAGGTCAGAACTATTCTCAATGCGGACATAATTTAATTAAATTTAATTGTTACTTTAATTTAGCAAGCCTTATCTCCCTGGAATCTGCCAAGACAAGGAGGATGCACAAGCAAACTTCAGCAACAGGAAAATGCTTCGAGAATTGGGAGGGAAAAGAAAAAAAAGCCTATTGTTAGTACTCGACCGTGATAGGCATTGGCAACTTAAAATCTAATTTTTTTTTTCGTCTCTGTACATTTGATTTATCTTGCATACGGAATGCGAAGTTTATTTGCATTTTCACTTTTTCATACCGAAAACTTATACTTCTCCTAAATATATTTTTATTGGCCCAAGTCTTGTTAGTCTAGTACTTTGCATAGTATCATACTCTTAAGTCCTTGGCTCCCTGTCGTCACAAAAAGTGCAAAAAAATACCAATGATTTGATTAGGTAGATACATAAAAATATTTTAGACGAGCATTTCATTTGCATATCATATCCCAGTTGAGACAGTCGTAAGGAAATTTGACAAAAAAATGCCCTGCATGGCTCATATGCTCACATCAGCGTATTATTTCAGATCACTTTGTTTCTTTAACACTGGTATCCTTCCTTCAACCCATATCGACCTTTCAAGGTTTTAAGATGTGCTGCTGAAGAAATGCTCTGCACCCGCAGACCTAAGAAAATCGTAATGAAAATTATCCATCTTACATAGATGCATCGCCTATCACTCCTCCCATATCAGATATATCACATATAAATGCAAAAATGCAGTATAATAAACGTGTCATATTTAATGTCGCCAAGTTGTCATCATATCATTCTGACAATATATCTGCAATATATAATTTTGTTACGGTAAAACACACATTTTTTTTCTCTGTATATCCAATACTCTAATATGAAATGAAATGAAAATGACCCAACCAGTCAAGGTTCGGTTGTCATTAGGAAGTAGCAGGGGGATGTGGAAGAGGGAGTCCGATCCGGATCCATCCGATTCTTATCATCATGTCCAAATATGTCCTTATCTGTTTGGATAACAGTCTCCAGTCTCACTATCAGTCTGGGTCAATTAGGACAAATTAAATCAAACAATGATCATGCTCATCAATAATCGATAATCATCGGTATGGGTATGGATTATGCTTATCAGTACGACAATGTATGCAGGTTCCAAATTAATCAAATAGAAGAAGAAAATCAATCATTGAGGTGATGATGACCAGGTGCAGTTAAATTACATAAGAAAATTGTAATCACGGTACCAGTTACCTATAGCTTATTACTTCAAATATGAATGCGAATACTTTTTTTTATCAACTCGGAATTCGACTGATTATTGGCATAGATAAGGTGAGTATTGTTATACATCTCAAATAGCACGTGCTCAAGTATTTTTTTTTGTTGGCAACAATTTACTACTCGATACAAGTATGTATAATGTATTGACATTTATATGTGTGAAGGAAAAATGCAAAGTCATTCTTAAACATATTTGTTAAACTGTCAGTCTTAATCCGGATCATTCATTCATTATTTATTTAATCACTATCATTAAATTCATTATATATTAGGTCAAATATAAATATCTACGGAATATTAAAACGCAAATTGAAATTAAATATCTACGGAATATTAAAACGCAAATTGAAATTAAATATCTGAGGAACATTTGGGGGAGACGATGATGACAGTCTATACCTATTTTCGGGTTTGGCCGTCACAACAAGTTCTCATTATTAATGAGAATGACTTAACTAACCTACCATTAATTAACATTACCATGTGGCGTGGCGTAACAGTAATAACTTATGTACACTAATTGCAATACATAATACTATATATAATAGCGCGTAAGAAATGATTTTTACTTTAATTAACTATTTGATGCGATGTGATGTGATGGCCCAAGGTCATCTACACTCCAATCAATTATTAGCTTTTATTAGTCTGTCCGTCTCCGTTTGGCTGATGACTTGCTTTCTTGCTTTAAAAAGTATACATAAAATAATCACGATATAGAATCATCCTTCCGTTGCCCCGGTGACAATAAATAAGCATAATTAAGTTAGTTGGGAGTGGCTCTCCCGTTAAAAATATAAATTCTTACTAATTCCAGCAGCTTCCCGTCAAGTTGCATGGCGGAACCCGGGTCGGTTCTGCTTATCTCTTTGTAAACTTCACAAGACTGGATCTCTGAACTAAAGCTATGGGAATAAATTACAAAAACATCCCATACATTAACCCAGCCTAGATATTAAAGGGTGAGGTAGGTTGTGCCGTAATTGAATTTCCATAATCAATGGCATACCTCAGCATCAGTTGCAGTGAATGATCCACTAAATTCTTCCAGTCATTCGACTCCTCTTCCAGGTTCTTCGCGTGGAAGTACAGCTCCAACAGAGCATCAGGGCTAAACCAGTCCGCCCCCCTTTCCCAAATCATTTGGATCATTGAACCCATCAATTCAGCCAAGTTGTATTTGTGAGCAGTCTTAAGTAGCTCCAGAGCGATGTCACAACTGAGGTCTTCGGTGGTCAACTCCAACCCGTATAGGTAGCGGATGAGACGGGTTAGCCCTTCCTCGGAGTTCTCCAACAGTTCAACTCGGCCGGATTCAGCTTCCCTCATCCCATTTTGCGGGGACAGCATTGAGGCCAGCACATCACTGTGCCCTAAAAAAAGAAGGAGTATAATTTATTTATAAAATTATATCATTCAGTCATTCACAAGCAAGTGTGTCTGAATTATTTTTGAAAGTTCCAATTACCTTCGAACATGACCCTGTGACATTTCACTTCGGTGCCGTTCCCGGCAACAAGAATCAAATCCTTGGAATCCTCCTTCCCAAATAGTTTTTCCCCAAAGGGGATCAGGCTCATTTGGATTGGCTTTGGAGTTTCAGTCCAGCGAAGGATGACGTCACAGCACACAAATGTGTCTTTGGATTTACTGACAGTAGTGGCCGGATATGCCGGAGGCCATCCAGCCCATTCCGCGTTAGCTCCAAATCTAAACTCATCCAAGGCTTCTGAAAATCAAAATGCGGGTCCAGACCAGATTAATCAGTGCAGTAATGGAATAATGAATGTCATGATTAGGACCAATTGTCTAATGGCATGCACAATATGTGTACCTGTCAAGTCCAAGAAGTTTTCAAAGACGCCTCTTTTTCTTGTTAGCCTACTAAATCGGAACTGGATGGAGGACCCTGGCAAGACATTAGAAAATCCCTGGACAAACTTCTTATGAAGATTAATGTCGTAACCACTTCGGTCCCCTTTGTGTACAAACCAAATGGCTGGCCTGGGTTGGTTAGATTAAAAATAAAAGAATGCATGTAAATATACATATCAATATAACTGATTGAGACTGACTTTAATAATTTAAATTGTTGTACTGGTACATACGTCATTTCTAGTTCTTCAATGCAATCTGTAAGGGCCTTGACCAAACTGGATGAGCTCCGGATGGAGTTCAGCTGCGGGCGTACATCCTGCTCGTGGAATTCGACATCAAGGTATGAGTCTGTAAATAATTACCGATTAAAAGAGTCACATTAATTTTTTACTAGTGATGGCCATGTGTAAAATATATTGGCACGATCAGTATTCATTATTACGGCCATTCAAACGTATGTCTTTGAATAGATAAAGAGAGTTCTCCACCGCCGGCGGCATTTTGTCAACTTCCAAATGGGGATGAGCACGTTACGTATTGACTTCAAAGTTATTGCCCTGTGGGGTTAGTTAAAAGTTACATTTGAGATCAACTTCGGGCTAATTAATTATTGTCTCACCACACTAATTTCAAATTTTGAAAACGGACAAGACTAATTCTAACTCATTCTTATTCTTACCTTCTATGCTCTCCTGGGATTGATGATTGGTAAGGAAATGAGGTTTACAAAACTGATTTAAAATTGAACGTGTATTAAAAATTACTAATTTCTCATTTCCCAACTAGCAGAACACATCCACTTTCGGATATTTAAGGACAGGTCAGAACTATTCTCGATACTGCTACAATTTAATTAAATTTAATTGTTACTTTAATTTAGCAAGCCTTATCTCTCTGCTCTCTGTCAAGACAAGGAGGATGCAAAAACATGTTGCGAGGGGAAAAAAACCCCTACTAAAACAAAGGACACTTTGCCCTTCGACTGGAACGCAGTGGGCCATGTCATGTTATATCAAAAACACCAAAAGCAGTCCAAAGCCAACCTAGTATTACAGAACCATATCCGCAAATCGTTAACTGTACATTTAGTAACCGACAGTGATATTGCATTGGCAACTTCAGATATGAAATATTTTCTTGTCCCTCTGTACATTTGGTTTAGTTTGCTTATGGAATGCGAGGTTTATCTGCATTTTCAATTTTTCATACCGAAAAATTATATTTCTCCCAAATATATTTATTTTTTATTGTCCCAAGTCTAACACTTAGTCTAGAACTTTGCATAATCATACTCCTAATTCCTTGGCTCCCTGTTGTCACAAAGTGCAAAAAAAACTATGATTTAATCAAATCATAGTTTTTTTTTCACTTTGCACCTAATCAGGTACATAAAAAATATTTCATTTTAGACGAGCATTTCATTTGCATATCATATCATATCATATCGCATTCCAGTTGAGACATTCGTGTGAGGAAGTTTGACAAAAAAGAAATGCCCTGCATGGCTCATATTCTCATATCAGCGTATTATTTCAGATCACTTTGTCTCTTTAGAGCTGGTATCTTCCTCCCTTGTCAGTATCGTATCAAACATTCAAATTCAACCTATATCGACCTTTTAAGGTTTTAAGAAGTGATGCTGAACAAAAAGCTCTGCATCCGCAGACCTAAGAAAATCATAATGAAAATGATCCATCCAAAGATACATCGGCTATCACTCCTCCCATATCAGATATATCCCATATAAATGCAAAAATGCAATATAATAACGATTCAACCCTAAAGATAACTTGCTCCCAAATGCATATTTGAATTCAGCGCGAAAAATGCTTTCCAATGAT